>NJDC01005336.1:0-11224 GCA_002245475.1 Calephelis virginiensis
GACTGGTCTAGGATGTGGTGGCCGGGAATAGATAAGAATATCGCGCAAGTGATCGGCTCTTGTACTATATGTAATTCACTTCGTTCGTCGCCGCCACGCGCCCCGCCCGCGCCGAGGCCGCAGCCGGCTCAGCCGTGGGACCGCTTGCATATCGACTACATGACTATACGGCAAAAAGATTATTTAATTGTAGTTGATGCGTATAGTAAATGGTTAGAGTGCATTGAAATGAATGCGGGAACACACACCAAGCATTTAATTTCAAAACTAAATGCATTGTTCGCCACCTTCGGATTACCCCGTTGTATCGTATCCGATACTGATGTAAAAATAGCTTCACAGGAATTCTTTCAGTTTTGTAAAATAAACGGATTAAAATACGTCAACTCACCCATTTATCACCCATGTAGTAATGGCCAAGCCGAAAACTCAGTAAAAAAATTATTAACTCAATTCTATTGTCAGGCAATAAACTAGCTGAAGAGTTATATAAATATTTGTTCGAATATCGCAATTCTGTACACTGTACTACCAAAGAAACACCTGCTAAGCGGACAAGTGCTATGTAAACAAAAAACATTTTTGGACTAAAGGTGTAATTGAAAAGCCTTTGGGACGCCGGATGTATGTGGTAAAAATATTTGAAACAAATCTTTTTTGTAAACGCCGTATAGACCAGCTATTGCGATGTTCGGACAACTGTAGTGATAAGATGTTTTCCAATGTAACAACCACATCTAGTGCGTTGTCCCAGTTGCCGCCTCTTCCACTGTCTTCCACAGTCGAAATAGATAATAATAATAATAATGACCAAGAATGTAATAATACTGATAGGCAGGAGGCTGACCCTGTAAGTCAATTAGTAAGCACGGACTGTAATAACGATGCTGAAAACCCGGACAGAGAGGAAAGATGCGGTAACTGACGATGTACAGGAGGAGGAGGCGGGTGGTGAGTACGTGGCAACGTCAGAGGAACAGACCTCCGTTCAGGCATCACCGATAACTAATGTTAATGACGATGATAATGCTCAAGGATCATCACCACCTCAATCTGAACCCCGTTATAAAAATATTCAATTATGACCGAGAAAAAAGATTACTAGTTGTAAGAGATAAGTTAGTTATCTAGTTTAATTGTCTTCTTATCAGATGTCCATCTAACTAATAGACTAAGAAGGGAGAAGATGATATGTATGCAAACTACAATTGCGACGTGTGGCGCCACGGTTTGATGTTCGATCACCTACGTCAGTATTAAACCAGATTTGGAACACACAACGGCGTTTCATTTGTAATAACGAACATACCAATAAGACTAGTATAAAATATAGAGGTAAAAAAAAGAATATTAAAAAATACTTTTTGCACTGTCGTAGAAGTTTTAGCGCCAACATGAAAGAAGATGATTTTGGTGCTCAGAATTTTAGTTTTATAATTTGTGTGAAAATAATCGTTATTCAAGGATGTGACGTACTATAAAACAAATTAACGGACAAACATAATATGTAAACTTCAAGAAATTAAAACTAAAGACGTATTGAAGGACACAAATAAGCTTTGTTTTAGTGAAGGAAATGACTTTAAAACAGGGGAAGACAATATGTTAAGAAACTGAAGAAATGAATTTAAAATTTTAATATGAAAAAGAATTAATTATTACGGAAGCAAGGCCTAAAGGTCTTAGCCGGCCCCAGAAAGTGGCAAATTAACTTAAAAAAAAAATTATAGTTGTCACTGTCTTATGTCAGTGAAATTTGGAAATTATTTTTGAGATTTTCAGATTTTCACTTTTCATTTTTCAGTGAGAACTACAGTACAGCTCTGTTTTAATTTTAGATCGTAATGGAATCAGATTCATAACGGATTCAGCATAATTTTTTTTATTAAGAAAAGGCGTTTAAAATGATGCAACACCAATATTGGGTGACAAAAAAAACTGTACTGAAGAAATTAGGAACCAAAGAAGATGAATGCGTTGTAGCTTCTGATGCTGAACTCGATGCTAAATTGGAATTGTTTCGATCGATATCTGATAGTTGCTTGCAATTACAACGTGTGTTAGATCAATATCAGGAGCGTTTATGTATATTAGCTCAAGAGGAAAACTCTTTGGGAAAATTTCTTAAAGATGCAGGAAAAAATAGTGACGCCTCTGGAAAACATATGGTATCAGCCGGCAAAGCTATTTCTTATTCCGGCCAGCAACGATTATCAATTAGACCGCCACTGTTGCGACTTTATCATGAAGTTGAAACATTTAGATGTCGTGCTGTAAAAGATATGCGGGTTACTGTGTCTGCAATGGAAAAGGCCCGAATCGAATATCGAGCGGCTCTAAGCTGGATGAAGTCAACGAGCGCACAACTGGATCCTGATACCGGACGTGGTCTCGACAATTTTCGAAAAGCGCAGCGACAAGTACGGGAAAGTAAAAAAATCTTCGATAAACTCACTTTGGATGTATTGCAAAAGGTAGTGTTGTTGGTCTGTTTATTCTGAAGTAATATTTTTACACTTTTTTACGCCAGTGGAATCATCCACATTCACATTACAATTTTGAAAAGTAGTATCTTCACGCCCATATCCCTGTAGGCAGAGGCACAACCAGGGCACCCACAGGAAGCCATTGATTGCCACAATGAGATAGATGGCAAATCTATCGCTAACTGGGCACATATAACAAATGTTACCAGGGATTATATAACTAAAATACTGTATCCTTAACCCATGTTGCATTGATAAACAATAAACTTAATATTAGTGTAGAAAGACAGTTTGTGTTAACTTTTGGTGCTAATGTAGTTCTAGTGAAGAAGTTGAATATTTTATATAACTACTTTGAGTTGAGTATAAATAAAGTCTTAAACAGTTATTCCATTTAAAATATATAAATTGACATTTTAATATTTTAAACATTTTATGACATATAAAAATAACAACTCACCTCATTTAACATATTAATTTAGCAATCTCTTCGTTTGCAGTTGTATAATTACTGCATGCAAATTAAAATTTTTGATGCCTTTTATTTATCAGACAAAACTACAAGACAATAAAACCTAAAACTTCACATGGCAATAAAAAAATAATTTTGATAATATTTTAAAATGTTTATTTCTTACTAAAATAAATATCTCATGACAAATTGCATGACATATACAAGCTGAAAGTCATAAAGTCCCCATACAAACCCCACGATAAGTAAACTTTACATTTTGTCTTTAGCAATGATAAATGTATAAATATAAAATCACATACCTAGAAATCTAGGTATAATGTTGTTCACACAAAACCCTGTACATGTTGGAAATAAAATATGAGCACTGTGTGTATAATGTGGTGTTAGGCATGTAAAATTTGCTACATGTTTACTCAAAAAAGTAGTTGAGAAAAATGTGGATTAATAGTAAACATTTTTGCTTTCAGATTGACTTATTAGCTGCAGCTCGATGTAATATGTTCTCCCATGTATTATCAACTTATCAAAATACTTTTCTTAACTTCTCAACAAAAGTAGCACAAACACTACAAGCTACTGCAGATACAATGAATGATGCTCCTCAATATGAATTTTGTATTTTAAAGAGCTTAGGAGAAGTAGAAACGGTGCAGGAGGATGGTGTTTCTCAAGACAAAGATAAAATGTTATTCTTCCAGGTAAGAATTGTTACAAATTATAATCTGCAATTTTAGTACAAATTTAGTAATATTTATTCAGAATTGAAATTGACTAATCCTTATTTGATTGCAACTGGGAAACCCTGATTTAAAGATATCTTAATAGTTGTTTTTGTTAGTATCCTAACAAAGATTTTTTTCAGGATGAATATAAAGATGAAAGTCCAAAAAAAAGTGAAACTGATAATGAAAACACTAAAGATAACGAACAGCCGTCCAAATTAGATATTCAAGAACCAACTGTATCAACAAACTTAATTGATACAGATGTAAAATCCACTGAGAATACAGACGTTAATTCAGATTTAGCTGGTTTGCACCTGGATTGTCATGATATTCCTGCCAATTTTGCATCTTTCATGCCATCACAATTGTTGCAGGTTTGTAAAATCAATTTTTAAACTTTAAGAAACCTTATTATTTTGCTGAATACTTATTGAAGTGTGATTCTGTTTGTAAAATAAATAAATAAAAATAAATAGCCCTGGACAAGTAAGACAAATTGAAACTAACCCCAAAGTAAGCAAATTATATTACGCTAGTACAGAAAAAATTAAATAGATACCAGAAAAAAAAATTGGTCACGAAAGGCAAAATGACATAGGGCCAAGTCAGTCATCTCATGGAAAGTGACCACAGACGCCAACAGACATTGTAACATCTGAAGTATCATAATTGTGTTGCAGACCTTTAAAGAATGAGTATACTCTTGTCTTGATGGTTCCCAAGTCGCGCCCATTTGGATTTATTGCCCTTGGTAATTGGTTTATATAATATGATGATAAAGTTCTTAATTATTCAATGAGAACCAGTTATCCATTATTGAATTTTGATGTAATGGTCATAGCATTAAGTTTTTGATAGCATACAAGATTGATGATTGAGTTCAAACTTTTCTATGTTAGTTTTTTGGATAACCATATAAAGTATTGTGTACTCCATCATAGCTAAATAAATAGCTTGGACAGAGACTACATAGTATAAAACAAAGTTGCTTCACAAACGGATTTTGATGCAGTTTTTTGTAATAAATGTGATAGAGGAGGAAGCTTTATATGTATATTTTATAATCAAGCGAAGCCGTAGCGGGCCGCTAGTATTTTATAAAAATAAATAAATATCCCTGGACAAATTACAAAACTTGTTCTTAATCCAACGTGAATAAATTGTATGCTTATGTTATAACATAACCTATAGGTGATAATCAACGAACCAATTACAGAGAAGTACTTAAATAGATACTGGAATAAATTTAAACTCCTTCACCTGGAAATACAGCCAAAAAGTTCAACACACCGATGTCTGCCCCTATTGGGAATCAAGCCTCACGATTGGTTGGTGGTGTTAAAATTTATTTGGTGTTAGGCGGTCACATTTATTTGGTGATCAAGAAATCAAATATTTCGTACTAATAATATTGTTGGTTTTTTATGGATTGTTTTACCTAACTAGTCTCTCTAATGAAGTGATTAACTAATTACAATTTTCCTCAGATAGAAGATGTCTCTAGGTTTGCTTGTCTGACTGTTGTAGGGTTTCAATCAAACTACTCACCTTGCGTTATTGTTTAGTCCAGTAGTAGTTATGTGATGTAACTCCAAAAAAATATGTGTTTCAATATACAAACATAACTCACAATCTTATAAATTGTGTTGCTAATACTTTGCTTCGTTAATATGGAATAATTAGTAATGGAAAATTAGGTATAAATATAATACATTCACCATATTATATATGAAATGCCTAGCTGAATGTTTTGCAGTATTAGACTTAGACAATAACCCCTAAACCTACGTCATATGTTTGAAACTATACTATGTATGCTAAATAACATATTTGGAATCTAAATTATCTATTCCACTTACAAACTGTTGATAATAGTTGTGCTAATAGAATAATACCAATACACATACTACTAGTTATCTACTCTAATGTGTAGAGAATAAAGCTTATAGTTGAGTGTATATTTCTTGAAAATAGTTTTTATAATGTAATAAGTACAAGTAGGTACTAATGATGAGCAGTGAAAATAATACAGACTTTAGAACTTAAACTTCACAATCTGAAAATTTCTATGTCATAAATTTGGAGACATTTTATTAAAATTGCTAGAAGAAAGCGTACACCATAGATATAACAAGAGCGTCGCATCGCTGTCCTCGGGCCAGGGTGCTACCGTGTACTCGGGACCAGAACATAACATTGTCATTGATGGCAGGAAGGTAAGGCGGTGGATCCCTACCCAGGCAAGTTGCTGCACAAAACTAACACCTGTGGTCTTGTAAGTAATGACCTGTTTAGCCTTAATTGCCTCTCGTATGAGTAGTACTTGCCTCAGTATGAAAGTACTATCTTTTAAGTGGTAGAATACAATAGTATTGTGTTTAATTGGACATTTTTGGGTTTGCACTGTAATCATACAATCTATACTATTAGTACCTACCTATTAGTACTCTGTGCTAAACCATGAAACTTCAGTACGGTACTTACGGCAGCTACTTCATAATTTACCTCGGCAAATTAAAATAGTATTACTTATGAGATAAAATATGATAAAATATTTAATTTTTCAAATTTATACATAATTTAATTCAATATAATATTTACTTACTTGTATATCGATTTTCCTTCTACTATTATTTCCTTTGTTAAATTGACAACTTTTTCGTAAGCAGCTAAACTTCTTTACAATGTTGAACTGTAATTTTTATTAACTGAGAAACTAGGATATACCTACAAGTCGCAAACAAATTAAAAGATGTTTTACTAAACTAGTATCTATTTTATCTACCACAAACTGCAAAGCATTCAAATCAAGAAACAGTTTACACTTTATAGTACAATTATTTAATACTGCAGATCAAGCGCTGAATGAAATAAAGAGTCTAATATTAAACAGTTAGGGTTTAAGCGCTTTCTGTTTCTATTCAAGTTTATTGTGATAAAATAGCAAATAAAGCTCTGAATGAAATAAAGATATCTAATAATACATACAAAGTTTTACTCTTGTCGTAGCGTTAAAGCGCTGGCGATGGAATGTTGCATTATAGCTATCCGTCTTACGAATTTTTGTTTTACGAATCTGACGCCGACTTTAGAAGTTTTTACCCATTCCAAAAAAAGTGCGCAACGCCGCTAAAGAAGTTTTCACTTAAAAAATACATCATAATCCGTTGCGTAAAACGTAAGCAATAATCATACATTGGGGCAGACAGCGGAAAGCAACTTTGTTATGTATGTTTTATATTATGTACTTCATTAAATAATATAAACAAAACATAATTTTTTCAGGATCAAAATACCAACCTCTTAGAAAAAACTCTCGGAGGACCACTAGCGCCTATAAGTACAAACAATACAAATTCACCATCCACCTCGAAGCAACCCAAACCCACTACTACTGTTCCAAAGAAAGATGACAAAGCTGCTTGGTTCAAACTGTTTGCTGAATTGGACCCTCTTGCTAATCCTGATAACTTGCTCGGATCAAATTCAAACCAAAGTCACGCTGCTTAATATGTTTATTTATATTTTGGAGGAAATATCGTAACCCTAGCATAGAGATTTCGTGTTTTCGAAACGCATTACTTTAACATAATATGTATAAGTAAAGTAAACAATTAATGATCTTTGCAAACGAAAATCCTATAAAATTACATTTTATATCTAATCCTATACATAGTGTGTGCATAAATAATTTTCTTTCGATTTATATATGTAATGGGTTCAGGTTCTGTGTCCTCTTTCTACTTGAAATCTTTACGAATAAATAGCCATTTCCCATAAAATGTCATTCTTTCATTTGACATTTATCCCATTCGCTTTCCGTATAATGTCGAAAGCCGATTCGATTAGAAACCGCTTTGTGCTAGGGTGCCGATTTACATATACAGGGAAAAGATTTGCAAATAGTCTATTTGTTAAATTTTACTTTTTATGCTAAAGCTGCATTGTATGGCCATTTTCAACTTTCTTTACTTACTAAGAAATAAGGTTATGTTTTTTCTAATGTCTAAGTACATTAATTATTGACCCTCTCCGTGGGATAAAATGACTATTGATTTTAATATGTTATGTGGTTATTTTCTTTTTTTGAAATTGCTAATATATTCCTAACCGCAAGGTAACAACTTCACCGGACTATGGTGGCATGTGGTGTGGATATGTATTCTTATGTATAAAATGACGGCTTGAGACAGTTCTATGAACGCTTAAGATTATAATAATTAAATTTGCTATCGCCTCTGTGGTCTAGCGGTCCGGGTGTTGGACTTGACTGCATGAGGTCCCGGGTTTGAATCCCGGGTCGGCCAACAAAAAGAAAATTGGATTTTTCCAATTTTCTAATAAAAAAATGTTGGTCGGGATTGGAAATGTGCCCGGTTGGCGATAGGCTTGCTAGTCGCGGGTGCCTTGGTTGTACCTCTGCCTACCTCTTCGGGGATATGGGCGTGAAGATACTTTTTTTAAATTTGCTATCCACATGAGTGAACAGCTGAGCAATATATTCGATATTTTCCATCGACGGCACTTGTTAAAACTTTCAAATATTAATATTTTTAAATAAAGAAGCACTTGTACTGTTTTACTCTTCTAGCTCCTTTAAGTTTTAGTTTTAGTCCTGATGATGCTGTTATAAGCGAAACCGGTAGGAAATTTATAAAATAATAAATTATAAGTGATACGTTAAATAGTACAAGTGTTTCTGCATTAGAAAATATGAGCAATTATTTAAACCATTTTCACAGTCCACTGCCGGACCAAGGCTTTCCCTAAAAGCTCATAGGCTTAGCTTGAATCTGACTAATACTAAACCTATTTATGGGTTTAATGTTACGTTAGAAAAAAAATACAAAAGATTTGATTTTCCAACCTAAGTGTACAAGCTCAGACTCTTAAATTAGAACTAGTATGTTTGATTGCCCCAGTATTATTAATTATTGAGTTATTCCACTATTTGGCGATGGAGTCGTTGCATCCCTACTTTGACTGGTATTTCTTAAACTATTGTTGAGCAGATGCTGCACCTGCACGAAGGTTAGCTTTTGGGTCATTAATATGGCTACTTACACATCTTTTATAACTTTATAATGATTTGGTTTATATTAAAATAGACACCAGCCAGTTTCCGAAATGCCAGTCAATTTTAATTTACGTTTTACCTCATTACAACAGCTGTTCAACATGAGTTTGGTTTCTATGACACTTAAATAAAATGTCACTTGATACGCTGATTGTCTGGTGAAAAGGGTGATGAATGTGGAGGAAGCCAGGTCGGTCTGCCTAACCCGTAAGGGACTTGGCGTGAAGATATGTATGTATGTGTGTAAACTTAGGACACAAACTGATTTAACAAATTCGTAAGTTATTTTTTTATATGGTATTTCAAAAAAACAACAAACTTGCAAATTTATGATAAAACAATTTTTATGATAAAAATAACCTCAGTAATTAAAAGAAAGCGAAAACGACAAAATTATTTTGCAGAATGAATAGAAAACTATAGGAGGAAGGTACTTACCTTACCTCTGGGGGGTCTATAAATTTTCATTTTAGTATTAATTTCATACTCTGGGTTTTGGTTTGGTTTTTTAATGGCTTTTGCCCAATTTTCTTTTAATGGAATTTCGCCAATGTCTGCGTTGTGACTAAGACACGGAACAATTGCAGATGATCGGTATATGCACCACGAATACAAACCACACAAAATATCTCAATAAAAGGAACGTAAAAGTAAGAAAACGCGAAATTTTTACACAAGAAAACCAAAATTGCTTATAGAAATAAACTTTCTATTCTATTTTTTCATCTGGCAATTTCCATCTAACCTACTGAAGATGATTCTGCCAATGTCAAAGTTACTCTTATACAGTTACCGCGCCTTTTTCCCCTTTAATTTATTTTCTTATACTTAAGTGGTTGCTGGGGTTAGTAAACTGTAACAACACAAAAATAAATAAGTTTACCTTTGAAAAGAGACAAAGCTATATGATAGACAGAGAAAAACAACATTGGCTGACGTAAATTTAAACACTCAAAATCTTTGATCATTGATTCGTTAATTGTCTTTGAACAAACCTGTTACAAACCCGAGACATGTTAAACAGCTGATCATTTTTGCTTGGCTTGGCTGATTTGATTGGCCTTTCAGAAACAGGCGGACATTATTACATACATACATACATATCTTCACGCCAAGTACCTTACGGGGTAGGCAGAGAGTATCGAGTGCCAGACCTCACGATCCTGACAAACCTGTCTTGCTTCCTTCACATTCATAACCCTTTTCATACAAACATTATTATTACGTTTAATTATACATTACGTTTTAATTAAATAAGCTTTAGTAGTTATTATATGTGTATGATAAATATTCATCAGATAAATTGAATTTGAATTGAAAAAAATGGCAGTTGGTGCGGAAACCAATTATAACAGATGTAAAATAAGCTCCATACAAACTCAAATTCTTCAAAACTTCATAGCAACAATAAAATAGAGGTCCAAGGTCTTATAAGACATTCCATTATTTACTGTGTGCTTTTTGAAATATCTTATTTAAATAAAAACACTATAAAATGTGTTTTATGGTGTTTTCACAATTTTGATGTTTTAGGTTAAAAAAAGACATTGTTTTTTGTGATAAACAGCTTGTTTGCGATCGAGTCTATTTCCTATTTTATTTTCGCCATTGTCATTTATCACTGCAAAATATGAAGTAAACTCCCTCTGAACTTGTGGTCCTTCGATGTTTCCCTTGTCCATAAGAAATGAGAAATTCTCATTCGCTTGTTTTCCCCCGATTCACACTTGGCGGTATGTGGAGTAATATGGTAAGTTACCTCATTATTTAATCCAGGCTCGCGATATCACTAACGTTGAAGATTGCAGAACGTACTGGCTAACCCAAGTAGAAAAATATAAATAGGTCAAACAATATGAACTTACATATTTAAATCAAATGACTTTACCTCATTCTTGGCAAAAAGTCCTAAATTCCTATTTTGAACTTGTCCATTAGAATTTGTAAATCTAATAATTCATCTTTCTCTATTTATATTTTTCCATGAACCATTCTCGTAGGTACCCCAACTTTTATTTATAGACTTGTTTTCCTTTTAGTTCTTGTTTTAACAACTTAAAAATGGTAATATAATTTTTATTGACGCCTTTTTTTTAAATTTTCCATTACGTTTTTTGTTCTGTGTATTTCATTAGTCACACACCACTTTTTAAAGTAACTGTCGTTTGATAGAAGTTTTTTTTTGATGTATCATAAATAATATTAATTTAGCAAAGTTTTTATTTTCACAACGCCGATTAAAACAATTCTATCCCTCGGGAATTAAACAGTTAAACGGCACATAAACAGACTATGCAGAGATAGTGCAAGAGATTTGTTGTTATCGTAATAATACTTGTCTACAATGATTCTAGGAAAGATATCTTTTATAGTATTAAATGACGCAAATTCGAATTTCACATAAATTATAATTGGTTTCCATTCTTAAATTAGTATTAAAAATGTTTAGCCAACTACATAC
>NJDC01005336.1:11858-47451 GCA_002245475.1 Calephelis virginiensis
AAGAGTGTCCCTAATTAGTTGACCACGACTGTATATGAGAATTTAATGTATGTTAAAAAAATCTTTGTATGTTTACAAAAAAATGTGATGTTCACGATGTTAATACGAGGAATAGAAATAATCTAGCCGCTTACAAAACTTGTCTCCATAAAATTAGTAAATACTTTTTGGGTCAATGTATACGTTTCTTCAATAAGCTGCTCATTGGTATTCGAGATCTGCTTTTAAATAAGTTTAAAAAATGTATGAAAGCAAAATTATGTCAAAAATTATGTCATATTATACGGTCTGTGAGACGGTCTCAGAGTATTTGCAAGATGAACATGCTTGGGGATAGAGGTCTCAATCTCCTACTGCAACTTGTAATGTGATTTGTTGTACCTTTTATTTAAGTTAAAGTAAGATTGTTATTTATATTTTTAATCTAGTTTATATTGTAACTATTATTATTGAAAAAAGACAATCCCGCTGAGTTTCTTTCGCGGGGTCTTCTCAGTGTGTTCCCGCGTTCCGATCCGGTGGTAGTTTAAAAAAATGTCGACGCGCACAAATACTACTTGTATGGTTCAAGTGAATAAAGATTTTTCTGATTCTGATTCTGGAATAGCTCTTAGGTCGAAGGGATCGTCGATCGAAGGGTCGTTTGGGGTCAAATTGCACCAGATTCTACTGACCTCAATACAAGATTTCAAATAAAAGAAGCAGACTTCAAATACGAGTTGGTTCAGGCTCTCGATGACGTGTTACCAAGAAAGCAAAATGTTCCAAAGCTACTTAAGTTATACGTAAGACGTTATAACGTAAGTAACGTTTTGATCTTCTCGAGACGTACATACAATGTTACAAAGTGAAAATAAAATTACAAAAATAATGTGAATGGAGCGTTGGGTAAGCTATTCCAAAGCGAGGTTTTGAGTCAAAAAGCTAGCTAGACTCGCTTTGCATAATTCTGTGCTTATTCCAACGTTATTGTATGGAAGCGAGAGTTGGGTATGTCAGAAAGAGCATGAAAGTAGGATAAATGCGGTCGAAATGAGAGCACTACGTAAAATCTGTGGTGTAATGCTCGCTGACCGCATTTGTAACAGTGAGATCCGAGAAAGAGTGGGATTGAAAGAAAGTGTTGGTGTTAAAATGCGAAAGGGCATGCTCCGCTGGTTCGGTCATGTGGAAAGAATGACAGATGAAAGATTGACAAAGCAGATATACAATGCGAATGTGGATGGAATTAGGTACCCGGGGAGACCAAGGCTGACATTTTACGATCAGATCAATCGGATATTATCCGAGGTTGGTGTCAAGAGTCTCCGAAACCGGCGTGTTTGTATGAAAAGGGTTATGAATGTGAAGGAAGCAAGACAGGTTTGTCAGAATCGTGAGGTCTGGCACTCGATACTCTCTACCTACCTCGTAAGGGACTTGGCGTGAAGATATGTACAAAGTGAAAATATCTGTAGGTAACTCCTCTTCCTGACTCGAATCCACCATAAGCCTTCCAAAACCCTGCTTCCTCAACTAACATATTCAGTAGCATCTGCATAGCAATGAGTGATAATAATTTGCAAGCTGGTATAAATGAAAACACCTAGGATATGTTCCAAACTAAGAGCCAATGTTTATCTCTTGCACACGACTGCTTGTGCTCATCGATGTTGGCCGATCGGTAGCCAAGTAAACAAGGAGGCATCTTGGTGAACGACCGTGTCGAAAACTGTCCTTTTTTCTTATTAGTGACAGTATAGTGTTATGATCATTACATCAAATGATAGAAATTTAAGAAGGGATTGAAATTGGATTGTCCAGAAGGAAAGAAAAGAAGAATTCCATTCCTTAACCGATCGAATAATAAATGAGAAAGTAAACCTGTACCCGTGCTACTGACAGCTGGTGCTCCTTGAGGTAACTTAAGAGCAGAACTTACTTTTAGAACGACCGGAGGGACGCCATCGGGCCGTCTCAGGCTTGTGCGTCCTATTCTGATGACCTCGGCATCGGCCAGATGGTTGTAGCCGTACACAAGGTGTAACGAACATTAAACTCCGGATTAAGCAGTTGACTAAGTATTAAGTAGTGGGATTGGACATATTTCCAGTTGATAATGGGCTTGCCACCTATCACATTGTGGGACTTAATGTCTTCGGTTAGTCGTGGGTGCCCTGGTTGTGGCTCTGCCTACCTCATCGGGGATAAAATATGATAAGTGGGGCATCGGCAAAAACCTTATAGTTACTTTGGATGAGAGGACGGCAGAAGGTCTAACAGTGAATGCGTATGATACACCTACATCCGGAACTCATGTGGGCTAAGTTACCAGTTGCGTGACATCATAGGCCAGGACAAAGTTGTGAAAAGATCTTTCCATGTGATCAGTGGAACATGAACCGAGTCAATCGGCATGGTGAGCGTCAAAATCGCCTTCGATTGAATCACGATCTCCACAAATGTTGCTACGTTTTATAGACTTACGTGATAATGTGTTAAATACATAACGAATCGTCAATTACATCTCGATTATTTACATGAATTTGGTTACAATTTACTTGACTACATATTACTAGTTTCGAAAGGAATGTTTTGTTGTCCATGATAATATTTTGTATAATTTTAATCAATAAATATGTAAGACTATTATGTGTGTCATTTACTTAGAATATGGAAGAACAAAAGCAATAATTCGAGAAAAAGCAAATTGAGGTAGGAGCTATACGAGTACATATACATTTTATATTTATGCTTAAATTAAGTTGCAAGCAGTAGGTCACGCGTTGCGCAGTAAATGGCAGTGATAAACCACATTATATCAGCTTATATCTCTAAGACCTATTATTCTATGTACTTTGTGGCATTATTGTTAATAATTGACAGTTGACACTTGACATTTCACACTTCAGAGACGTCAGAGACAATAGTACGTCAAAAACAGCAAAATAGATTCATGAACACGATTTATGAATCAATATAATAGGAAATATTAGTCAGACAAATATTATGTATTAGTCTCCGGAATAATATTATGATGAAATATTTTTAGTGCTAATATAATACAAAATAAAACAAAAAAATGCTTAATTCATGTAAGTAGTCTTTCCTTTATGGTAATTAATCGTTCGTAGATACATTTAAGCATTAAAAATATAAAATTTCCTTAGTGTTTCGCACATTACTTGGAACTGAAGAATCACCGACCAAAGTCTTAGAGGTCCGAACTGATAATTATGTCTCCAGAAGTATTCATTGGAGAGAACATGCTATGCAAATTTGTGCACCCAATCCTGAGAAAAAGAATTCTAAAGATAAATATTACGAAATAGTGCTGCAAAAGCCATTTACAGAGAGTTTACATCAAATGTACAGGTACTAATGTTAAAAACTTACTAATAATTATTTTAGTAAATTAAAATGTTTGCATAAAAAATAAAATTTATTGCAATTTATTATTACTTATTTTAATACGATTGTACATGCTGTTTAAGTTTTTTATACCAAAATGTATATTGTTGTAGTTTATATCGATCCGAAAATCGTGACAGGTGCGAGGAAAAGTTTATCGTTTTCAAAGAAAAAATACCAGTTTATATAAGATTAACAAAAGAGGTAAGCTTTTTTTTTATGAAGAGCTTATAGTAATTTAAGTACTGTGATTCTCATTCATAAATCCTGACTTCATTAGCTTTTTTTATTATTTGTATTTTTTTTGTATGATATAGGAAGGCAAACAAGCAGACATATTTCTTGATGGTAAGAAATTCACTCTGCCTAGAGACACCAAAGGTGGTAATGGTGCGTTGCCAACCTGAGGTCGTCATTTGTATTTTATTTATTCATTTGTGACTTGCCATATTATATACATTTTTTTATACAAATATTAAAATGAAAAGTTATCAAACTCCTAATTTACACACCTTGTGTGTTATGAAAGAAGGAAAAATATTGCATGTGAAACTTATTCTTTATATTTGTTTGAGTTGAAAAATCTCGAACTGAAAAGTATTTGTTTTTTTACTATGTATCTGTAATGTTTGTAATACAGAACTTCATTTACAAATGTAATGTTGTTAAGTTGGAGTATGAATATTTTAGTTAAAACAAAAAAATAAAACAGTATGTACTGTTTTATATGACAGTATTTGCTTTCAATTTAACTCAAAGTTAAAACATGGAATATAATATTATATGTATCACTGATAAGGGCAAAAAGCCTTGAACTCGTTACACAAATTAATCTAACCCTAAAGTAAACATTTGCGTCTGTTACGCATGTGAATCAATAGTTATTGTATCTAATAATCATTTATGTTTAGATAAGACTGAAGTTTTATAAAATAATTAATTCATATCAATAACATCCCTAAAGTTGATAATAAATGTTTGAAGAAATTCTAGTTTCTAATAGTATATTGTTTCAAAGTGCGAGGTTTCGAGACGAAAAGCTAGACTCTATTTGCATAGTTCTGTGCTTATCCCAATGTGTTATTGTATGGTAGCGTGAGTTGGATATGTCAGAAAAAGCATGAAAATAGGATAAATGCGGTCGAAATAAGAGATACGGAATATCTGTTGTGTAACGCTTGCTGACCACATTCGTAACAGTGAGATCAGAGAAAGAGTGGGATTGAAAGAAAGTTTTGGTGTTAAAATTTGAAAGGGCATGCTCCGCTGGTTTGGTCATGTGGAAAGAACGATAAATGAAAGATTGACAAAGCAGATATACAATGCGAATGTAGATGGATGTAGGTACCTGGGGAGACCAAGGTTGACATTCCACAATCAGATCACTCAGATATTATCAGAGAGTGGTGTCAAGAGCCTCTGAAAAGGGGTATGTTTTTATTAAAAGGGTAATGAATGTGAAGAAAGCCAGACAGGTTTGTCAGGATCATGAGGTCTGGCACTCGATACTCTCTGTCTACCCTGTAAGAGACTTGGCATGAAGATATTTATGTATGTTTGTATTAGTATATTGTATGATTGATATTTTTTTAATAAACTGCAGTTGGTATAACTTTTGTAAAATTTTGTATCTGAGTAGGTATAATATGTGTCACCAAAATTTCTTACATAAACATGACATTTGTGTCTAATAAATAATGAGTATGAGTAGATCGTTAATAAAGAAGAATATGAGTAATCTTGCTTTTCTATCATTTTCAGTAGGTGGTCGAGTCTAGTCGAGGGTGGGTGGAGAATGTTATGTTATGTAGCTTTTAGCTTGTCCTTGAGACAGTCATAAACCTGTAATATATATTCTGTCACTAGACATTAGTTGGTCCTTACTTCTTTATGTTTACAATTTCTTTTTAATTTTTATAGTGTTCAGTAGCCAGCCTACAAAAACTTTGTGATGCACTATCTGAGCACCCATCATGGACATCAGCACACTTATTTGCTCATTTTGGCCTGTATGAACTATTTAATGAGCCAGAAATACAACAGCAAATCAATGACATTGATCCTGCCACAGGAGCTACACCGATAATGGTATGGTTAAGATTAAGATCTTGCATATTAGAACTAAATTTGTATAGTAGTTATAGATTTTAGTTTCTGAATAAACAATTAATATCCATCCATTAGTGATCAGAGAAACTAATTGAGTGTGCTATATATATATATTGTAGAAAGTGTTACAGTACCCAAATGAAGATTAATGAACTATAAACTATATATTTATTTTAAGTATATTTTAAACATGGTAACATTTGGGCTTGTGTTAAAAAATACTGTCTGAACTAATTTTAATATATTTAATTTATTTTGTTGTAGAATAGAAGTATTGAACAATAAAATAATATACAAATATTGAATATTATAAGAATATATTTTTTTATTTTAAAATAGTACATCAACTAAACTATTTTTATATGTTTATCTTTTTCTAATGAAACTAAAAGAAAAAGAGATGGAAATTTGAAACATTAGTCAGATTGACAGATCAAGAGACATTTATTTATATATCTACCGTAAGATGGGGTGAATAGCAACAATTTGAATCTTTGTTCCATATTTTTTCCACTTAATCAGGTTTCACAGAGCCGGTTTTTGAATAATTATACTGTCCGAGATCATGAACTTTAAAATACAGATGTTTATTCTTAATTCAATTCAAGCCAAGTCCCTTACGAGGTAGGCAGAGTATCAAGTGCCAAAACTCACGTTTCTGGCAGACCTGCCTGGCTTCCTGCACTTTCATAACCCTTTTCATACAAACAGGCATTGTATATCTGCTTTGTCATTCTTCCAAGCAGTTGTCCAAAGCAGCGAAGCATACTCATTTTAACACCAACACTTTTTTTCAATCCCTCTCTTTCTCGGATCTCACTGTTACGAAAAAAGCAACTAAAAACCAGTATCTTCATGCCCATATCCCCGAGGAGGTAGGTTGAGGCAAAAACAGGGCACGCACTACTAGCCGAAGACACTAAGTCCCACAATGTGATAGGTGGCAAGCCTATCGCCAAGCGGAAACACATTCAATCCCGAGCAATGTTATTTTTATTATAAAATTATACCTTGACCTAAATAAGTCAAGTCCGACGCTCGCGCCGGACCGCTAGACCTCACGTTCAATATACCCTTTTTTTTTAAAAAAAAAACTTACACTGTAATACTCATTACGTACTATACGTAATTTCGTAGTTTTGAGTAGGTAGGTTTAAGAAGCTATTTAAAATATCTAGTTAGTTGACAAAATAACTTTTGGCAGCCCTGGATATCCAAATCTTTTCACCCCATAGGCATTTCTATTCAACCATCAGGCGTTTCTGTTCACCACATTAGCGTTTCTACTAACCCCTTTCTTCGTTTCTATCAACCCCTTTACTGATTCGATTCTCCCCCGTTTCTGACAAAATTTAATGGGCATCGTATTTAAGGTGAAATTACTAATTTTAAACGCTTGTTATGGCTTACCATATATATATTCCAATAATTTAAGAAGCTTATTGCACTATGAAATGTTTTAATTTACCAAAAAGTAATATGGACACTGAAAAAACGAAAAGTTTTTGGAGCAAAAATTTTACACCTTAAGCACTACAACTTTTAAGGTCCGTTATAGCAAAAGTTGACGATGATTTGAAACTTAAGAATTGTTGCCATATAAGGGAAAAGATTGCCATTTCTTAAAATTACAATTTCAAACATGTGTGATACATGGTAGACTCAGCAAAAGGAATCGAAATAATTCCAAGTTTTTTTTCTATTCACCCCGTGAATTCTATTGACCCCATTTTACGGTATTCATTACATTGTTTTTTTTTGGTTTAAGCCTATAATAAAAATAACTTTGAATTTAGTAAGTTTCTTTCATTTATTGATATTTTATATAAATCTGTTAATTATTTCGTTGCTTTTTGCAGGTGGCTATAAAAACAGCAAATGTTCGTATGGTGCAAAGTTTAATATCACTGAAATGTTCTTTAGAGACAGCAGATCTTGAAGGGAACACAGTTTTTCATTATGCTGCAAATAGTAATAAGGAAATTATTAATGTAAGTTACAATTTGGAGTATTTTTGTTTTTTATAATACAGAATTTGTTTTTAGTGAATTTATAATTTGATTCCCACATGCTGTGTAAAATAATGTGAAGAAAGAATCAAAACATGCCTCCCTGGCTAGCTGTTGTAAAAATGAAATAGCATAGGTTGAATAGGACAACATGACAAATTAAAAAGACTGATTAGAAATGGTAGTGGTTTTCCTGTTTCCATAATGACGGTACCACATTCCAGTTTGGAGGATACGGTAGCCAGTACACTCGCATGTTAGTCTACTTCCCGATTATGGAACAACAACACAACAAAAACATCCGTGGTCTGTCTAAATTTTAGAAGCTTGTAAGAATTCTCTTCCATACACACTTATCTACACATTATTTTTTTTTAAATGTGAAATATTTAAAAGTGTTTATGTACATGGACAAACTTTTGTATTTTGACACAATTCAATAGTTTTTAGGATTTTTTAACTCCACTAAGATTTGAGTATCGAAGATTGAGAAGTCGATAGAGGCAAACTCAAACTCAAAATCTATTTATTCACATGGATCTATACAAAGATTCTTGTGACGCGTCTATATAACTACCACCGGATCGGAACGACACACACAGAAGATCCGGCAAAAGAAACTCAGCGGGCTTGTCTTTTTTTCTTATAAATAAAATTTACAAAAAAGACATTTAATTAATTGTATGAGGAGCAATTAATCCCAAGCATTTCTGTCTTCTACATATTCTGAAATCATATAATAACCTTTACCATAAAACTTAGATTTAATACATTTTTTAAATTTATTTAATGGTAAGTCTTTAATATGCTTGGGAAGTTTATTGTAAAAACGTATACGTTGGCCCGTGAAATAATTTCTGATTCTGTGGAGACGAGACTAATGCACAACAAGATTGCTTTTATTCCTCGTGTTTACCGCATGTACTTCACAATTTTTCTTAAACGAATTTAGATTTTTTTGGGATATATACTAAGTTTTCAAAAATATATTGAGAGGTCACCGTTAGAATATTTATTTCTTTAAACTTTTCCCTCAGGGAAACTCTTGGGCCTAAGTTATAAATTGCCCGTAAAGCCCTCTTTTGCAAGACAAATATTGTGTTTATCTCAGTTGGGTTTCCCCAGAGAAAAATGCCATAAGACATGAGGTTGTGAAAATAACTAAAATAAACAATTCTAGTGGTGTCGACATCTGTTAAATGTCTAATTTTCTTAACAGCGTAAGCTGCTGCTCTCAATCTGATGGCAAGCTTTGCAATGTGGGGGCCCCACTGTAACTTTTTATCTACAGTGATTCCTAAAAATGTGGTGGAATCTACTAAGTCCAGTTTGTTCCCTTTGAGTTGTACATTGGTATGTACTTGCCTTACATTAGGCATTGAAAATTTGATGCATTTCGTTTTTTTTTTAATTTAGAAAGATATTGTTTACATTGAATCAGTGTACAACTTTTGAAATCGCATTGTTCGTTTCGTCATACACACTAAGTTGTCTTTTCACTTTAAATGATTATCCCTTACGTAGTAAGGAAAGTCGTTTATGTATATGAGAAACAAAAATAGTCCCAGAATGGAGCCTTTGGGGACACCCATGTCAACAGCAGCACCTGTCGATTTTACACCATTAATCTCAACTTTCTGAATTCTCCCGCTCAAATAATTAATCAGAAGATCGAGTGACTTATTTTTAATTCCATAATGGCGAAGTTTCCTGAGCAGAGTATCATGGTTAACGCAATCAAATGCCTTGGACAAATCACAGAATACACCGAGTGCATCCTGAGAGTCCTCCAAGGCTTCATAAATATTCTTTAACAATGCAACACTAGCATCGACTGTTGATCTACCCCTTGTAAAACCAAATTGTTTATTATGAAATAAGCCTAATTGGTTAAAATGTAATAACATTTGACTAAGAATAAATGAAGGTAAGGTAAGGTGAAGGAAGGTAAGGTAAGAAAGCATGGAATAAATCCATAGATGTCTACAAAAGTCATTATTGAGTATCGAAAGTTTTGATTTTTTATGTACATAATTATTATAGCTTTTATTTTTTCATTGTTTAACCTCAGTGTCTTAATAATAAACATAGACTAAAGTGAAATTGGGTTGATGTTATAGTTTGCATCACGGTGTGATAATAGCTATAATACCAAGTTGATCCTTGGAGTGCCTTAGTCCATATTTAGTGTCTTCTTAATAAACATAGACCAATGTAGAATTAAATCACATTGTAATACATAATAGGTCTTCTATTATTATAATATATTTGTCGAAGAGATATATCACACACGTGGGCCGAACGGGAACCACGGGACTAGTAGGCCGAGAGCTTACAACTTGAGGGTAGTTAGTGAATAATTCAGAAATATCAAAACAAAGCCGTAACACCTGATCTAGTCGTACAACCACATCGTAAACCTCATAATAATAATAAACAATAGAGTACTCACCACACTGTTTACAAACATAACCACAATCACGCACAAACAACTATAGCGTACACCCATTTGTTACTAAACAAAGCATCAAACATTGGAGTAAGCCTGCAACTACGACAACACTACGTAAACACGTCACGGTGTTCGTGCTTAAGCAAACGCTAAACCCCCGAAGGAGAAAGAAGGGCTCCACCCCGCCCCTCTTAACGTGAGTGCCGACCGAATAGTGCACCCCCCGGACGACCCACATCCTGGGCCCCAAGATCCCAATTGAATTAACAATTGCGACCTAGAAATGTCTCTTTGTCAACCTATGACAGGGAGAGACTATTATCAGTGGTGACCTCCGTACTAGATAGTGGTCCAAACACTGAGAGACGTGCGCAAAGCATGTCTGCCGCAATATGGTGGCGCTAGGGTTTATATACACGTGGCCGCGGTGAACGCACCAATAAGAAACGAGTTACTTGCTAATGCGCCACCTGTTGTGCTAATGAGACAACTTTATCCATGACTTCCCGACAAACGGACCAATAAGAAACGAGTTACTTGCTAATGCGCCACCTGTTGTGCTAACGAAGCAAATTTATTCATGACTTCCCGATAAACTGACCAATAAGAAACAAGCTACGAGAATTCCGATGCACCTGTGGTGCTAAACGTACTAATGACCACAATATCACAACTATACTTTGTTCATGACTTTAGAACGTTACAAGCGGATGCGCCACACGTTGCACCGACGACACTCATGACCACAGATATTACAAAATAGGTGTAATAGCTCATGACCTTCCGACATATTAATAAAATGGGTTAACATTGCCATAATTTCCAGGCATTGTTAATTGCTTTAATAATCACAAAACTTAGTGTGTACTAAAGCTTACTCTTAGAAAAAAACTTAATGAGGCATTAAGATGTTTTATGGCTGGTTTGGTCATATGGAAAGAATGACAGATGAAAGATTGACAAAGCAGACATACAATGTATATGTAGATAGTTGTAGGTACCTGGGGAGATCTAGGTTGACATTCCACAGTTAAATTACTTGTGTTTTATCTGAGGGTGGTGTAAAGAGTCCTCAAACCTGGCATGTTTGCAGGAGAAGGGTAATTTGTGAGAAGTATGCCAGGCAGGGCAGCAAGGATCGTGATATTCGGTACTCCACACTCTTTGCCCCTTGGGACTTGGTGTGAAGATATATATGTAAGATGTTTTAATTTTAGTACTTGTCCCATGCTTAGGATAAATCTTCACAATGCTAATGACACATTGTTTTGTAGATGCTTGTAAAAGAGACGGTGTCTTCGTTAAACAAATATAACAAGCAAGGCTATACCCCTGTGCATGTGGCCTGCCTGGCTGATGCGCCAGACTGTGTACGTGCACTGCTACTTGTTGGAGCTGATGTTAACCTTCCAGTGGCCAGCGGGCCTAATGTTACCATCAGATCAATTCCAGGTAAATGGTTACATCTTGTCATAGAATTTTAGGGTCAAGTATTTCCGAAATCAATATTTAATATGTCTGTCGGCCTAACTGTCACGTATACAATAATAAATCAAGAATACAATATTGAAAAATAATACAGTACATTAATTAGCCTATAATAATAAACAGATCTTAAGATAGTATAAATTCAATTATTTAAAGTTACAATGTACTAAATTATTTAGATATCATTACACATTGTGTCTTATTTTGGCCATGGGGTCATTAAAGTTAATACCTACCATTTTTCAAAAATTCAAATCAATTTACTTTATCACAGCACACGTTTATGTAAGACTATAGGTACACTAAATTCATTATCAAATTAATACTTTCTTTTTTTTTTGTAATATTTTTACAATTTTTTTGGGATAATGAGAATTTCATCAGATCCAATTTATTTATTATAATTTAACTTTTATTCCTCTGGCTCATCATCATTTTTATTACCATCACTTTCATCATCATCACTCTTGAAATTCCTGTTTTAAAAAATAGCTGTATTTTATCAATTGCTACCACAGCATTATACCGGCGACCATGCTTACGGGTTATAGGTGTATCTTCTATCACGTACCTTTCGTTAGGAAGCACTTTTTAACGCGGTATGGACCTCGGAACTTAATTACTTGTTTTTGTGATTCACCATCATGGGGCAGTGGGTAATCGGATACAGGAAAGTAACGGACGTATAACATAATATGGTGTCTGTAGGCCACGGTATAGACATGTGCTTGTTCGTTGTCTAATGTAGAACTTCACAACTGAGCATCTTTATCCTTAATGAAACAACATACAAGCAAATAATAATTATCTTTCCTTAATAATTTAAGTGCATTAAAACTAAAAAAGACTGACTTCGATTTCAATGAATACGTCGCTTAAGTACACAAAATTGAGTATTTTCGTCGATTCTCCTGGGATATTCTAACGTTCGACAATGGGGCCAACTCGGAAGTGCAGTAGTCGGTAGTACTATTTAAATTATGCGCTTCGGCTATATTCGTCAAGCTTCGGAAATCCGAATGTATTTTAGAGATATTTTACAAAATTAATAATTTCCCTTAAATTTAGATTAGGTTAGCCAATTTAAAAATAAAAGTATAAAGTGTAAAAACAGTAAAAAGTGTAAAGCCGAAGCGCATAATTTAAATAGTAGTATTGTACGCTGTTTCAAATGAAAAAAATATTTTATGAAATCGATTTACAAACGACAACGAACCAATTAACGTACATAAAAATGTAAGAGTCGAAAATATAACCTTCCCCTTTTTACCATGTCGGTAAAAAATAATTGTTATTAGGCGAGGATTTTAAATATGTTCGTGTAGTATTTGCTTTTGAATATCTACGTTTACTAAAGCCAGGCATTGAACTATTATTGAATTAGATGATGCAATCACACGTCATTCATGTTAGTACGACACTCATCCGTTTAGTCTCCGACCGATTATGAAGTACAATAGGTCGTAATGCATAATTTTGTCGCAATTCCTTTTTGATGCATGTATATATTGATGACAATGTTAATTGTGATCAGTTAATATTAAATTTGTGGTGGAAGTTGGAAGATGAGCTCAAAATGTTTTCTCGGTAAATTTTTGTGCTAAAAAGTTATTTGTCGCTTCTGTCGTCCAGTGTTCTTTTGTCGTTGTTTTTTAACTCATTATCTGTTCAAACAATTTTCTAATAAAAACAATGTAACCCGGGATTAAATATGTGTTGGACGTGGCGATATATTTGCCACCAATCACGTTTTGAGATTAAGGGGCTGCACACAGAGACGTTAATTAACATTTAAACTATCATTAATATTGTATGGAAATCACAATTTTGTATAGAAAACGTCGAAAATTTTGTCGTCTTAACGATTGATTGAAAGATAGTTGACGTTTCTGAGTGTAGCTCTCATTTGACGTTTCTGAGTGTGGCTCTCATTTGACGTTTCTGAGTGTGGCTCTCATTTGACGTTTCTGAGTGTGGCTCTCATTTGACGTTTCTGGAGTATCTTCGGCTAATTATGGTTGTAGCTCTGCCTTGACTTTTGGGAAGGCGGGCGTCAAGTGGTTTTTTCAATTCTTTTTTGTTATTTAAGAAAAGAATTATCAATATTGGCTACATATTGTGCATATTTACTTTGAGTTTAAAATATATTTTTTGACGGATGTTCCAAGCTACAAGCAATTTTCTTCGCCTTCTTTTTAGTTAAATGTATTCAGACTTAACCAGGCCCAAATTGATTAATCTAAACAAATTCTAATTAAACAAATTATTCAGGTATTTTTAGACATTTCTAAGAGACATAGACATTTCTAAAAATAGCTGAATAATTGGTTTGGTTAGAATTTGTTTAGATTAATCAACTTGGGCCTGGTTTAGTCTGAATAGTGTGATTCATTAATCACATTTAATTTTTATGTCATGGCCTTTCAGGTATCGTTGGAGACTTCCTGCAAGACAACCAGCCGAAATTATACCAACAGGATATGAAACGTGGTGGTACACCATTACATTGGGCTATATCAAGAGAAGTTATAGAGGCGTTGGCAGATATGAACTGTGATATTAATGCTTTGAATTTTGACCAAAGGACAGCCTTACATATTATGGTATTGAGGGGACGACTAGATTGTACTATAGCGTTACTCTCTAGAGGCGCAGAGCACTCCCTTAAAGACAATGAGGGTAATACACCTCTTCATATTGCAGTGAAGCAAACTAATATATTCATAGTCCAAGCGTTGGTTGTTTTTGGTGCTGATTTAGAGGCGAAGAATAATGCGGGATATACGGCTAGACATATCGTGCCAGCGGAAATGACGAGCAACGCGTATGATAAGATCTTATATGTTCTGCATGCTGTTGGAGCTCAAAGGTAAGGCTAACTTCGCATCGTAATATCAGAAGCTAGTAAACATATTCGGCGATGATAATAAATAAGTGTCGCCTATAAACACTAAAGATGATACTGGTAGATTATTATCTGGGTAAATATTATATTGACAGTATTGTTATTAAATTTTTGATTACACTTTTATTTATGTATGAAAGAACTGCTGTTAACATTCTTCTTCTTTTTCATCTTTTATGGCTTTTACAACTACCGTGCGTAGTTTGTTTTCGCCAATGTCTGCGTGTTGGATAAAACCTTTAATATTCTTAAGAGTTAGTAGTCAGACTGGCAAATTGGCAAGTTCTTCTAGTAGTCCGTTTTTTTGTTCAGTTTTTTGTCAGTCTGACTTACGGATAGATAAAAGTATGCTCTCTGACAGCTAGGCCGTTAGACTATTCTTTTTTATTTTATATTGTTTATATCATAGCGTGTTCAACTGCTGACATATTGTCTATGTCAGCAGTTGAACATGCGTTATTGAGTATTAGCTGTTCTGGCGAATTTCGTTCCTCCTGTTTAGTTTGTATGGGAAAAATTAAATGTTGTTTTTACTAGTCTCCTTACAAACGAACTGTATAAAAAGTAACCTATGTCTGTCTTACGGTTCTAAGCTAACTCCCCATTAATGTTTTGCTAAACCGGTTCGATCGTTCTTGAGTTATAAATAGTGTAACTAACAATATGTTGTTTTATAGATGACTAGCTGTTACCCGCGGTTTAGCTCGCGTGTTAGTTAATGTATTTACTCCTTATAATCCTATAATAAGGAATTTCACACAAATTTTCAACCCCTATGTCATCCCCTTGGGGGTAAAATTTCAAAAACGCTGGAATAGGTGTCTATTCATTTTCAATAAGTAGCCCAAAAATAATGTTTAATTTTTCTAACTTAAAAAATAACAATCTTCCATACAAACGTTTTACCCCTATTTCACCCCCTTAGGAGTAGAATTTCCAGACATGCTTAAATACGTAGCTATACTTTTTTATTAAGTAGCCCAAAAATTAAAGTTTCATATTTCTAACTTATAAAATGACGGTCATCCATAGAAATTTTCAACACCTGTTTCACGACCTTAGGGTTAAAATTTTCAGAAACGCTTAAATACGTATGTACTAATTTTTAATAAGCAGCTCAAAAATAAAGTTTCATATTCGTATTTCTAACTTATAAAATGACGGTCTTCCATTTAAACTTTCGACCCCTATTGTACCTCTGGTACTGGTTAAGTTTTATTTAGAGTTTAAGTTTTAGCCCTGATGATGCTGTATAAGCGAAACCAGTAGGCTACTAATTACAAAGTAATAAATTATAAGTGATAAGTAAAACAGTACAAGTGTTTCTTTCTTTTAGAAATATGAATATAGTTGGTTCATCTAGTTAAATACCCTGTTGTAACGATACAATCACTAAACCTTATACCTACTTACTAAGTACCCGGTTGGCGATAGGTATGCCACCTATCATGTTGTGGACTACCTACTGCTAAACTCGGGTGCCTTGCTCTAATCTCTGCCTAAATCTTCGTGGATACGGGCGTGAATATAATTACTTACATTGAAATGTTGCGCATGTTAAAGTTATTTGCAAAAATTAAATATTGTTGTAATAAATTAAAAAAAAAGTATTAAAAAGTCAAATACAAGGCTGAATAATAACATATATTTCTATAAATTTTAAAGAAAGAAAAAATTTCGCCCCAGACAGGATTTGAACCTGTAACCTTTCGTCTCAAGCCGACGAATGCTCTAACCAATTGAGCTACTGAGGATTCAAGTCCCGTGGCGAAATTTTTAATTCCTTTCTAACCCGTTAACGCGGGTAGTTATGTCGTATAGATACACAAATCTGAGTAACCCACCAAATGAGTTCATCATTACAGATGAAATTCACATTTTAGAATGGCCATAACTTTCTTTTCTCGCAACGTATTTTTATTTTTTAGCACTTGCCCTGTGCTTGGGATAAATTTCTATAAATTTTAAAGAAAGAAAAAATTTCGCCCCAGACAAGATTTGAACCTGTAACCTTTCGTCTCAAGCCGACATATATTAAAATACAATATCCAATATTAAATGGAGAACTTACTGAATCCATTATTTATTTATTTTTGTTTCACTATGATATAAATATGTTAACATATTGTTTATATCTGACTTACATTTAAATATTGTAACCACACGATGTAATACCCAGCTCCATCTTTTATTTCTGAATTATAATGTACTAGCTGCTCCGGTGAACTTTGATCCACCTATTAAGATTGTATGGGAAAAATTAAAATGTTGTTTTTCCAACTTTCCTTGCAGTTGAACGGGATGAAAAGTATCCTGTACTATAAGTATATCCGGATGCGAAGCTACCTCCTATCCATTTTCAGCCAAATCGTTTTAGCCTTTCTTTAGTTATAAATAGTTTGACTAACACGAGTTTTTTTTTATCTAGTATCAAATTTATCAAAATCAGTCCAGCGTTTTAGCCGTGAAAGCGTAACATTTAGACAGGCTTTCGCATTTATAATATTACTGGCAGACGTTGTTCTGCTATTTTTTAAAGTGATTTTAGAAAAAAATGGCGTAAATTTCCCTTATCACTTAAGGATATAAAAAATACAAGTTGGCCGATTCTCAGACGTACTCAATATGCTAATAAAATTTCATGAGAATTGGTCAAGCCGTTTCGGAGGAGTGCGGTAACTAACATTGTGACAACAATTTTATGTATAAGGCTAGCTGACCCGGCAATCGTTGTTCTGCTATATTTGTAATGTAATTTTAGTAAAAAAAACGGTGTGAGTCACCTTTACCACTTAGGGGTATGAAAAATAGATGTTGGCCGATTCTCAGACCTACTCAATATGCTCACAAAATTTCATGAGAATCGCTTAAGCCGTTTCGGAGAATTTCAATCACGCACACCGTGACACGAGAATTTAACATACTAGATTACGGAATTATGGATTTTAAAGAGCATATTTATTACGTATTATTTGATGCGTTTTTTTTATAGAAAAGTGTTAAAAGAGGAAGGTTTATATGTATATTTTATACCCGTGCGAAGCCGAGGCGGGCCGCTAGTTTACAAATAAAGCTTAACACGGATCGAACAGGATAGACTGATTTGGATGCGAATTTTTGGGGTAAAAGTTGACGTGATCAAGATGATTCACGTTTTGTCGTTGATTAACGTTTTTGATTTTTTAATAACTAGGATAGTTATTTTTTTCATTTACGTATTGCTAGATATTGATCTTATTTTTTAGATGCAACATAGGAGTGACAGGATGTAAAAGTGGGTGTATTAATCGTGGCGAGTACAACGGGATACCACCTACTGGTGTCATTTTGCCACCTTCTAGGCAGATTGTTGATGAGATGTTGGATTCAGCGACTATGGTCAAGGCGGCTAATATGGATTCTGGGGAGAAGCAGGGACGGTATGTAGGAAATAGACTCGGTACATTACACTATCCCCTTTAGTCAATTTTTGCACGTAAACCGAAGTCATTAATGGACTTAGCAATTAATAAAACAGCTGCTATTTAAAAAAAAATATAGGATTTTTTGGACAATGACTGTAAATTTTCAATTTTAAACAGGTTACTCGTGCATGTATAGCTCAGCTAAGTAGTAATACATAGTCTATTATTAGCTATTAATGTTATCATTCATAACAAAACAAATTATAACGCTTAATTTCCCAAACGAAAAATTAATATTGATATTTCAGATCGATATAAAGATATCTGTCTGTTTTCTCTGTTTCTCTGAACCCATATCCGATATAGAAGTACGTATATCTTCCAGATGAAGAAATTATTTTAATGAATGTGGAAGATTATGTGACAATTGCTTAGAAGAAACAGTAGATTTAGTTAAGTGTTATTGTGAAAAGTGCACCGGGAAATGCTATCGACATATTTGATAATAAAAGTTTACATCTTCTGTTTCGTATAATTTACGAGTGGTAATTCTACAAAATGACTAATGGGGATAGTAAGAGCATAATTGATGAAAAAATATTCCCACTATCTCCATGGATCAAGACAATGGAGTTAGTGGAATGCACCGCCTATTTTATCTAATTTAGATTTTAAATGTCATAAAACTGACACTGAGCAAGGCTTTATGTTGTCGGTTCCTTTGTAATAAGAGGGGGGAAACAGGCAAGCAGATGGTATGAAATACATATTGCGTATAAACACTAAATAGGCGAAATACCATTGAAACTGGCATGATTAGCCTATTGTTTAAGTCCTATAATAGTCAAATTTAGAAAGTAATAACCTTTTTGAAATTTGTAGTAATTATTTTTTTATAATAAATTTAATATTGAAGGTGTTTTTGTATGTATAAGCGGTGCTCATAGATTTTTAGTTTTTTCTTAGTACATATTATAGGAAAGGATAAAAGATGTCTTGACCTCTGTCCTTTTGTGGTGGTATATTTTTCTTATTTTTGACAAATTTTGCTGCACTTTTTACGTAATATATTTGATATTTTCCATCGTCGACGCTTGGTAAAACTTCCAAATATTCATATTTTTAAATGAAGAAACACTTGTACTATTTTACGTATCACTTGTAATTTATTATTTTACAATGGATTTTAAGTTTAAGCCCTGATAATGCTAATATAAGCGAAAATTATATATTAAGCGAAATGTTAAATTATAAATGATACGTAAAACGGTACAAGTGTTTCTTCATTTAAAAATATGAACTCTGTACGCGTATCAATATGACAATTTAATTTTTATTACGTATATTCAACGAAATCAATATCAATCAATAGAATATCTTCCGTCTTGATAAACATGGTACACGTAATCCAAGGCTTAATTTGATACTATAGTCGTTATAAAAATGTAATATGGAATATTATTTGAACTTTATTTAACCTTAGAGTATTTAGTCCATGTTTTCTAATAACAGCAGACATTTCGAAAAAAAGACACCTTGTGTATAAACCGTACAAACCATGCAAAGAAACGATATGTTGATATATGATATATGGCTAGTTTGAGAAAATATTAACGTAAAAAAGTATTAGATATAAATTCAAATTGTATTTCTTGCATAGTAGGTATGTAAAAGTAGTTATTACTTAAGAATATAGGAATAGATTTATATCACTTATACTGTTACCTATATGTGACACATATTCATTTTCGATAAATCGGTTGCTTTGTCAACCTTGTTATTTATTTATTTTTTCTTTCAACTGAAACAAAAAGGCACATAAATATAACAAAGATATAAAATGATATATGGTAGCATTTTTGTTTTTACAAACCTTTGTGATTTTTAAATGCTACCTAATTCAACTTAATATTGTATCATGTGTTTAGTCAGTAAATAAATTAATAAAAATAATTATGTTACTGCTTGCGTCCATATGGCTTTTGCAAGAGGATATTTGATATTTAAATAAAAAAAATATAAATTAAATAATGGTTGTTATTTAAAATTCATCAAGACTTATTTATCCGAAAGCGCGGGAACTTGGTTATACTCGTGATATTGCATCAAAGGTTGTCTGGTAGAGATCGCTTTGTTTGGCGATAAGACCGCCTTTTGTGTACTATTAACTATAATAATATGTTCTTGTTAATACTTAATTGTACCATTTTGTAGTAAGTTTAATTGTACACAATAAAGAGTTCATTCATTCATATTTCATCATCCACTTCATTCTTTTCATCTTCAATTCCATTCCATCAGATTGTGGTTGCAATTCGAGAAGTTATCTAACCCAACAGCCGTCATACATTTGACTAAACAATCAGTCTTCTGTTTAAAATGTTTTCTTAATGTCGGTGATGGGTTTTCTACTGAATATTTCGTTTCTCACAAGAGTTGCCTATAGCCAACTAATTAAATTTCGCTCTTCAAATTTTCAGCTTACTCTGCTTAGATGGCGGTGGCATAAGGGGCCTGGTATTAGTTCAGTTACTGATCAATTTAGAAGCAGTTGCTGGAAAACCAATTATTCATTGCTTTGATTGGGTAGCTGGCACGAGTACTGGTGGAATACTGGCTTTGGCTCTGGCTAGTGGGAAAAACTTGAGGGAATGCCAAAGGATATACTTTAGGATGAAGGAACATGCGTTTGTTGGGTTCCGGCCCTATCCATCGGAGCCTTTAGAGAATATTCTCAAGGATATCTTAGGTAAGTTAATCTTATCTCATGTAACAAAAAAATTAACTTTGAATTTTCGCCTCTTTTGGATGGTTTAAAAGAAAGAAAGGAGTTGAATTAATATTCATTTAAAGTAAACAATATTACATTGAAAACAACAGTAGTGCTCCATATACAACACGTAAATAAAAAATCATCTGACAGGTTTTTCAATGTATGAACGATAAGCATTGTTCTTTGTCGATAAAATACATAAATACCTACATACAATACCGGTTTAAATAAATCGGGATAAATAAATAAAAATATCGATAAAATAGATTTGCACATTAGTCCATCACTACTTACTCTGGAAAATCGGAAAATGTGTATTTAAAATAAATTGATACAAAATTAATATGTTTTATAAACGTAGGTTAAGAAATGGCATTATTTGTATTTTTACAAAACTAAGTATACCTATAAAAATATCTTTTTTTTTTAAATAATTTTATTTTTTAGTCAGATAATTAATTTACTTGGTGCTTGAATGTTCAAAATTATCTGATTCGTCATCTGTATCTATAACTAGCCGACATTGCGAACTTCACTAACAATTAAAAATTTGAAATTCACAGCTACTAACAGTTTGTATGAAAAAAATAATATATAAGTACTTATTGTTTTCCTACTTTCTGTATAACTTTCTCCGGTTTTCTCCTTATAAGAACCTTCTCCAGACAAAAACCTATACAACATAAACAAAATTGGCAGAATTGGTCTATTCGTTCAGGTTCAGGAGACGATCACCACGCGAAATTGGGATTCATTTTTATGTAGATTAATAACTAATTGGTAATGTCGTCGACTTTATGATCCAGTTGACAAATGTAGTCTTCAGTTTTTAACACATGGGCAATACTACCTTCCATCGCTGTGGAGTTACTTGAAGAAGACGTTTTTTAAAAAGCTTTGTACATTTAATCTGAAAGTCTTATTTTTTGCGTTACAAACAATATTTTTTTATGGCAAAAGACAGCGAAAAATTACAAGGCTTCCCTGATAGTAAGAGACAACCGAACCGTACGGGTCGGTTATCAAAAGCTGGCACGTACAACACATTTACACGTTGTGCTTGTGTAGCGTCTGAATAAGAGCGCGGCGCGACGTCGCTTCAAGTCGCATCATGAAAAGCCAGCCCGTCTCTTTCTTGCGCGGTCAAGCTTATGAGTGTGAAAGGGACAGTTTTATTGTTTTGCTTTTGCTACGGTTTTTATATACAGCGTGACCTAACTAAGATCAGTTTCTGAACACGGGCCTTGTCGAGTCGCACTTTGAATGAAAATCTTTTATTTTGAACATTCCGTATATTGAAATTGCATAAGTGTGAGTACTGTGAATGTGCCAGCTTTAGTTAACCGACCTGTACAGACATAACGTATATTGTAGGTGCTATTAGCTGTACCATTGTACCATGCTATTAGCCACCACTGGTATTGTTGGTAATGACCCGTTTCACCTTTGCTCGCCTCTTACGAGCTGTCAGTCAGGGGGGGAGAATACACATTTTTGTTAACTAAATTATAACTACTAGTGGTCGCCCATTGGTCGAAATTCGACCATAATAAATTTTAATATCTTGTTGATAACAACGCCGTCTTCACTTCTCAAGGCTAACTACTTTGTTTCCAAACTTTTTAGTTCGACATCTGTGATCGTTATAATCAATATATTTGTTTGTGTGTGTCAAATGCATGGTAGTGTGGGTAATGTTTTAGTTATTAATTTAATGTACTTTAAAAGCAATATTATTGAAAAAATATTAGCGTCCTGCAGTTCTCCTACACATAAACTATAACCGTCTTATTAATAAACAAGGCGTAAAGTACGCCAAGGCTTTACCTGGTATTATAGTCTTTATTACAATGTGATACAGACTATAATATTAACTTAATTTTACTCGTTCGTTAGTCCAAGTGTGCCAAATTTTATGCTCCTGCGTCACCGCAATTATCGTAAAAGCGGGTTCAAAGTTTTGGCGTCACGTATTAATATATAGATACTAGTATATCTTCTTCGCTTCCTTCTATCCTCGCGTTGCACCATTAACACAAGCATATAATTTCCGTAATTTTGGGTTAGATAAATATGTGTAATTTTTCCAGGTCCCAGTGCTATTATTTTTTTTTAATTTTAAATATGACGCAATATACTCAATAAAACAACGATACAACAAAACCAAGATTACCAGCAAAATATAACAAAATAATTGTAGGTAATTAATTAATAACCTGTGCACAATAAGTACAATGGACGCATATGAACATTTCAATTGATCGGAGGACGAAAAGGTTGACAATTTACAATACAGTAAATTGCAAAAAACCGACTTCGATTTCAATATAATCTCGTCTAATTAAACTAAGAATTGAGTTTATTTCTAGATTTCATCAGCAGACCTAGACTTAGTTGTCACCAAGTCTAGGTCTGCTGATGTAATCGAGACCAACTCGGAAGTACGATATCTTAAATAAAAAAAATCTTTGAAGTAACGTTATCTTTTTCGATGTTAGATAAAAGTGGGTAATAAATTTAGGGTTAAAGTATCAAGAAATTTAGGTTCATTCTTCGAAAATCGACATTAATTTACGTTTGAAAAAATCACTAACAAGCACTACAATAAAACACAGGTATCTTTATTTGTAAAATTGACATTTACATCTGTCAATTCAGTCTCTGAGATTAAAAAAACTGACCATAGAACGTGGAATCGTAAACATAAACGAACTGCTAAATTCTAGCTCTGTGTGAAATTTTAAGTCTACAAATTTAGTGTTCATGTTACATCAGTTTTTCTGGTAAATATAATACAACAACCGGCCCGGCGAACTTTGTAACCTAGTGCTTAGTACCTAGTGTTAATGTTGCTTGACATTAACACTAGGTACTAATTATTTCATTGCATTGTTTTCCTCATTTTCCGTGCTATTTTCTGTTTTTTCTTCACATAAAACCTCTCTACAATAACCAACACAACAAAAAAATGACAAAATTGGTTCATCCGTTCAGGCGTGAGGCCACGAGAAATGGTTTCTTTTTATACCTATGTATAAAATGAATCAGGTATACCTGGGTAAACTTAAAGTAGTTTAACATATTGTGGGACTTAGTGTCTTCGGCTAGTCGTGGGTGCACTAGTTGTGCCTCTGCCTACCACTTCGGGGATATGGGCGTGCAGATATTTTTTTTAGTTTAACATAAAAAAATTGCACAGGTAATCATGTTACATAAGACCTATGTACGTCGTCTCTGACATGAAATTGTAAGACAGATTAATTTTTTCTTTATGTGAGAGGTCAGCAAGCAAGCACACGGGTCTCTTGATGGTGCGAGATAATCGTAGTCTATAGACACCATAGATGCTATAGATGCTTCGCTAGTGGCCGGGATGTTACGCCTATTGTGTAAGTTTATCGGCTATCCTACAGAACCGGAATAAAGAGACGGTGTTTTTTCCAACAACCGAAAATACGGTTAAGAGCGTTCGACAAACGCGCTTAACTGTATTTTCGGTTATTTGTTTATACCGCACTATGATTGAGAATAAATCCCGCGTCTTAATTTTTTAAATGACTGAATTGAAACTTCGCCCTAATTTAAATAACTATAAAAACCACAATACTAAGATATTTAAATGAATACTTCTATATTTCCAGGTACTACTACCGTAATGGCGGACATAGCTCATCCAAATTTAATGATATTAGCAGTGTTAGCAGATAGGAAACCAGTAGACCTTCACATATTTAGGAATTATCCGTCCGCCCACGATATTTTGTGCGAGTATAATGGAACCTCAAGTAAGTGTCAAATGGTAACTATAATAATTAATTGGTATGTATTTGTACATTTTGGGTTTTTCATTTGCATTTGCATTAGTTATTAAAATCTGAAGATTAAGGTAAGATTTATTTAAAAAATACATTTGGACATACATGTGGTAGTGAATAGATTAACTAACACAAGTTTAAAATACGATTTTTGAGATTGATAACGTATTAGATATCATGACAATGTTTTTTTTGACAATAGATTAGGTAACATTTCTTATAGTCAGAAAATCCATCTTGTTGTTTATTTTTCAATTGTAAAAGTTTACCAGATTGAAAGTGATGCTATTTTCTAACAATTTCATTATCCTATCTACAGTTGGAGATAGGCCTACTAGAGATTTGTTCCTTACATATTTGTGCTACTTAATTGAATAATGACAATATTTACCTAGTTACCGATGTAAAGTGACCCTATCTCTTATCTTTTTTTTTCTTCTTCCGTGTAGGATAAAAAAAATAAGATGCCCATATGATTAAGCGTAAAGTCTAATGGCCGATTCCAATATCTATCTATCTATCTGCGGTTAGATATAACACGGGGAAAATATATTTTTCCCTGTATTGACCTGGGCTCGTTTGCAGAATAGACCATCTGCCTTCCTTGCCAGGCAGCTCATAAAAGGCGAGCATAGGCTTACCGTCACTAACCCCATGACATCTGATTAGGTGGTAGAGTTTCTGCCGCCATAACCTCATGACGTGTTCCGGTTCGGAGGGTAAGGAAGCCGATAAACTTACATTTGCTCGAGGCCTAACATCTCGGCCTCAGGTCGGCAACGCAATATTACCACCTTTGGTGTCTCTAGGCGGCGTGAATTTCTTACCATCAGGAAATCCGTCTGCTTGTTTGCCTTCCTATATTATAAAAAAATAAGGCTACTGGAGCTTAGTTGAATTGATATTTTTGGTAATTATTGAAAAATAACAGCTGTTATAGGTAGGCATGCTATAGGTAGGCATAGCCTGTGTTTTAATCTCAGAGACTAAATTGACATTAGCAATGTTGTCAGTTATTTGCGATTAATACGTTTTGCGAAGTTATTTGTGTCGTGCCATTATCGAAAAATGTTATCAAAATCTATTACCGATTTTTGTAAATTACATTGAAAAATCGGAACATAGATATCATAACGAATTTATATGCTTCATAATTCTAGGTAAATAAATGGCATTATCGGTATTTTTACAAAAAAAAAATGATTAAAGCAAATTTGTATATTTGAACATTAATTTTGTTTTTTATTTAGATCGGTATTACTCAAAATTATTTGATTCGTCATCTATATCTATAATTAACTAATTGGTTATGTCGTCGACTTTGTCTGTGACTATTGTTGTAGAGGTATTTGAAGAAGCCCTTTTCCGAAAAAGCTTCGTTTTCAATTACCTAATTTAGACAAAGCCCGGTGAAGTTGTAAAAACCGCGAGGTTGACAACATATTAGTCATTCCAAAAATACCTTATTTAAAACTGTTATTTTTTGTAACAATAAGTATTACTATTTTTATGGCAAAAGACAACAAACAAGAACGCAGCTCCTCTAATGGTATGAGATAATCGCAGCGTATAGACGCCATATATGTTGTAAGAGCGTAGCAGCGTTGCGAGAGTATAAGTTCGATTGTGCAAGTCTACCGGCCGCCCTACCCTCCGGACTGGAACATGACACTGTCTAGTGGCGACAGGAATAAGTAAAGCGGTGAATGTCTATCCGGACAAGATTTTTGTTTTTTTACCAACAAAATCACCAGTGGTTTCGTTGGCAATGACTGATGACGATTTAATTCCGAAAGGTTAGCATAATTTACAACTCAGAAAATTGCAAAAAACCCACTTGGTATTCAAAAAATCGTTATCATAGGACAGCACTGCAAAAAAAAAAAAACACAGGTATCATTATTTGTAAATTTGAAATTTACATCTGTCAATTCAGTATCTGAGATTAAAAAACAGGTTATGATCCAGAGTTGACCAATCTCGTATTTTAAATAGGTTATTGAAATTGGCCGTTACACAAACCGACAAGCTTATTGACTTTAACTCGTATTTGTTTCGTATTGTGTACATATTATATGTACTGTCGTGAGTCGTACATTAGTGTGTGTGTTGCAAGGACATTTGTAAGTATGTAGACTTATCAACATACATACTGTTAAAGCGAAAATATATATATTATTTTGATAGTGATATATATCCGTAGGCCCCCGTAAGGAGTGCGGCGACCAGTCGGCGGCGGCGAGCGTGGCGAACCTGCCCGCTCCCCCCCCTCCCGCCGAGCAGCTGGTGTGGCAGGCCGCCCGGGCCTCCGGCGCCGCGCCCTCCTACTTCCGAGCCTCCGGCAGGTACGCACATGCACACCTACACGAATAAATGCACACACGCAAATTAGCCACGCACGCACGTAGCCACACACGCACATATAGACACCCACGTACATAGACATATAGGCTCCGTCGCTACCGTGTACACACACAATCACACGCTTACTAAGCGTTCTACCAAAATATAGACCTTAGAAATTCTAACAATATCAAATGTTTTTTTTTTTATTTCGGAACATTAATGTTTTGTATTATAACTGTACATATTGTTTGCGAGACAGTTTTCAGGTAAACATCAAATTATTTATTTCAGATTTTTGGATGGTGGTCTCATAGGTAATAATCCAACGTTAGACGCGTTGACAGAGATAGCTGAAGTACGTTTAGCTCTGGAAGCGACGGGACAACATGAGTTGGCTAAGAAAACTTACCTCAAAGTTGTAGTATCTTGTGGAACAGGTAACTATACGTTTTACTCATAACAAAAATATTATCATCGTTTTAACTTTTTTCGTTTATAACTGGATATGGGCCTCCCTTAATTACCTTTTCACGTGCTCCTCCACATGTTGTATTAATCAAATGCCAATTACTTTGACTAGCTTGGTTGCTCACTATGTCTATCACATTTTTTGATTTACGGTCAAATTCAGTAACCTATCTCAGATAATAGATAGAACTACTTTAGATTAATTACCAGGCAACCAATGTTATATTTAATTAATGAATAAAAATACATGAGCAACAAAACCCTAATCTCTAATTTAGATGTCTCTAATATTTAGATGTCTGCATTTTCGGGTCTGGGTCTTTATTAAATTTATTCTGGTATCTATTTAAGTATTTCTATGTACTAGTATCGTTGACTAACACCCATAACACAAGCATATATGATTTGCTTACTTTGGGGTTAGATTCAATTTGTGTGATTTTTTTGTGTGATTTTTCCAATTATAAAATATGTATAGTTAAATGTATAATGGGCCGTTACGGAGAATTTCAATAATCTGTCCGCAGATAGAGATAGGCATATTAGATTTTTGTTGCTAAGATATTTTTATTAATTATTAAAAAATATTAGTAGTTGCCTGGTAACTGAAATAGCGTAGCCATTTCTCTTATATTATATAGGTTATACATATTAATATATCTTATAGTTGGTATAGTTGGTATCAACTTGATACCAACTATACCATTGATACTATCAAGAGAGTTATGAATGTGGAGGAAGCTAGGCTGGTTCGTGACATTTGGCACTCGATATTGTTATTATAATTCGCCGTTAGTTCTCGCGCACATAAGATGATAATACGGATTGTATTCTACCTGGTCTGAACCTGAACCTATTGTTTTGAAAACTCTCTTTATCAAAATATAAGAAGGGGTGCGGATAATTTAATAAAAAAAGAGATTCATTCGAACCATTGATAACTTATCTCTTATGAAACGACTTTGACTTGAAAGTTAAACAATTCTCCTATTTTTCCCTCGTGTTGGTCCTGGTTTCCTGTGTATATTATGGATGGAATACCTTCCTACCTGGCAGCTCGTAAGAGACTAGCGCAGGTGAAATAAGTCCTTATTAACGAGACTTCTAATGGTAGTGTGCCGTGCTGAAAGTGGTTCGGGTAGCGATCTACAATAATGACAGCAGCATAAGGTAAGCGGAGGATAAGGTAGCCGGTAGACTTGCACAATAGGCCTATCCCGTCCTCAGGACAGCGACACACCTATATCATCTCTGGCGTGTTAAGTCCACGATTACCTCTACCCATCAATAAAGCAGTGTTCATTGTGAATTGTCATAAAAATACTGTTCTAGGGGCTAATTTAAATGCCATCAATGTAATAAAAGTTACTTATTTTCAGGCTTAGTCCCAGTAACACCATTGAAAGATATTGACGTATACAAACCTGAAAGTTTGTGGGATACTGCTCGTGTCGCCTTAGGAATATCTTCCATTGGAAAACTACTCGTGGATCAGGTACGAAATTTTTTTTATGATATTGGAAGGCAAAGAAGCAGACGAATTTCCTGATGGTAAAAATTCACGCCGCCTAAAGAATCCAAAGTTGGTAATGGTGTGTTGTTAACCTGAGGCCGGGATGTTACGCCTCGAGCAAAAGTAAAACATTGTAACCTTTTTAATTTGGTAGCATAATGGTGGTGATTTTGCTGACACAACTAAACTAATCAAAATTGAATATTGAGCATTTATATCATAAAATTGATTAAATTCAAATTTCTTTTATTCATAATAAAATTTGAAACACTTACGTATTGACAAACTAAGGTTCTACTGCTAAATTTTTATGTATTGAAATGGGTTTTCTGTGTATATCAATAGAGCACCTGCCTCCACTGTCCGACAGTTTGTAAGAGGCGAGCATATGTTACATGGAAGAGTGCTGTGCAGCAACTTGCCCGGAATAGATCCAAGGTCTTATCTATTCTTGCCGTAATGACAGTGTCATATTTTAGTTCGGAGGTTAGGGTAGCCGATAGACTTGCACAAGTCAGCGACGCACCTATAACAATATTCAACTGTGCATTAATGTCAGTGGTCATAAAACATCGCTGTATCTGTACGCATCGGTCACGAGACGCTCGCTAAGCGGCACGCAATGCATGTGCAGGCGACCCAGTCGGACGGGCGCGTGGTGGAGCGGGCGCGGGCGTGGTGCGGCGCGCTGGGCGTGCCGTACTTCCGGTTCTCGCCGCAGATGTCGCACGAGGTGGCGATGGACGAGCGCAGCGACGAGCGGCTCGTCGTCATGCTGTGGGAGGCGCACGCACACATGCGCGCCCACCGCGACCGACTGGCCGAGCTGGCCGCGCTGCTGGGGTGAGACTCAACTCTTTATCCTATCTTATTTGATGAGGAACAGAGGAAATACACGTATTTATTATATCCAGCTTGGAATTACAAGACAATAGTACATAATTAATGCCTTCGCGCAAACACGACCAAATTTTACAAATGCCACTGTTCCCAAGCCGCCTCGTGGGCCGAGGGTACAGGCTTAATTCCACCTACCAACCTCAAGGCTCGAGTTTGATTGCCGAGAGGGGCCTGCAGGTGATGAACATCTAGATATGTGAATTTCCGGGTCTGGGCATTTTTTCTCTAATAATGCATAATGGCAAAGCGGCAGAACCAATTCGAATCAGATTTTTAATCTATTCTTCATCAAAAAATTTCTTGTTTGACCACAAAAGCTGATTAAAAAAAAATTAAGAAAAGAGTGGTAATAAATATTTATATTTCTAACCTGCGAACAGAAGTTCGGAATAGAGGTGGGGGTTTGTGTATTTCTTTTTGTTGTGTGTTCTCTTTTACTAATAAAATACTACCCAGTCTGTAAAATTCTATAGGAATAGAATCTGAGACGCGACGACCAGGGTCTTATTTAACATAAGCCCATAACATAACCGCCTTGTAGTTGAGTGCCCATGCTTATTTAACATAAGGTGTTAAATACACCTATGGTGGGTGGGTGGTTACAAGCTAGTTCAATGTTATACTTAAAAAATATTTGTTTCAGGTAATCGATTACGATCTTCAGTGGTATGTTTTGACCAGAACCAAAATAATTCTTATGTATGTAGTCAAAATGTATATCGGTTAAGTTTATGTATTTTGTTCTTGTTACTTTTTACACAGGGTTACATTTTGTATTTAGTTTAGTAATGGACTTAAATTTTACCTGTCAAGTATTTGAACTGTGATTCCGTTGTTATAAATATGCATTACCTATTTATTTTATTATAAATATACTATTATAATATATTCTAGTCGAATGTGGTTGGACTTTTAGACATTTAAACGGGATACTTACGATTTTATTTTTCAATACTTCAGTTTAATGAACTAATTGAATTGAACTATTGAAAGCTAAGTCCGCCTCTGTCAGATTTTCTCTTACATTAGTGTCATTGTTCACTCAGGGGAAACCTTTTTTGGGGCAACTCTTGCTTCTATAAAATCGTGAATATTCCCTTCACCTAATTTAAAATATTATTAGGTAATACTTGAGTTTTTAATCATAAAACAATATGATGTGGCTGATCAAACCCTTGAAGTCTGTTTTTTTTTTGATTAAATTGTTGTTATTTCCATTAAAGCGGTCAAAAGACAGCGTAGCAAAAAGATGTAGAAAAAGTATTCGTTGTTTGTGTAGATCAAAGTCTAGAGGCAAAAGGTATGTTTTTCTTTTGTATTATTATAAAAGCCTAAAATGATATTAGTTTTTTGAACAATGTTGATAATTTATTATTTTCCCTGTGTACAGTTCTTGCTAAAATTATTTTAATAGAAACAAAATGAACACTATTCAAAATAATCAATATTATGAATACTTTGTTATATGTGTGTTCGGAAGCACAACTTAAACTAGTTAAATGAAATGAACAAAGTATGTTTCATCTTATTTTTGACTCTCTTGATTACTATGATTTTCATTTAAAATGAATTCCATTATACAGATTGTTAAGAGTATTAAATTGTTGATAAATTGCAATAGCGGAATAAGAGGGCCAGCCCTCTTATTCCGCTTGTGCAACTTTTTTTAGTTTTTCGCATTGACGTTAGCATCTGTCATTAGTCAAGTATAACATGGCAGCAAGTTATCCGATTTAACAAAATGGGTTTTAAATTATACAAAATTAGTCATAAGTTGTCATAGAATGTTAAGTTAGGGTCTTGGTTAAAGCGGTGTTCTGGTTCAATCAAAAATAATTTATTCAGTCTTCTAATTACTACATCATTTAGATCGCGTCTGTGGTCTAGCGGTTTGATGTTGACTACAAGAGGTATCGCGTTTGATCCCGGACCGGGTAACTCCGTATTTGTTTTTCATTTTCTAATAAGAACAATTTCTGATAAGCCCGGGATTGATTAAGTATCCAATTGAAGTATCCTCGGTTAATCGTGGGTGCTCTGGTTGTGTCTCTGCCTAATTCTTCAGGAATGTGGGTTTGAAGATAGTTACTAAAAATTTAACATTTAACAACTGATACTCAAGTAGGTGGAGGCAATGATTCGTTCAGACTTTTGTATGAAATTTCATCTTTCTTCTTGTCGCTGTCAGTGTTCTAACTGTAGTCTGTCTTCAAATAAAAAATACATGAACACCCTTTTGTATCTTGAAACTGATCGTTAGTCATCATTATGATTATCATATAAACTAATTCTTAACTAGGTCTGAAAAAAATGGCAAAAATTTCTTGTACAATTTAGTAATTGGAAGTTGATAAAAAAACGGTTGGCAGTCTTCCACGCGACGTTGTTTGAACTTGTGGTTCTATTGTTTTAAATATCCGTAAATCTATACGAAGTTTCTGTTCCCAGTATGTTGTTATTGTATTATGTATACACATTTCTTATGTCGGTGATTATTAGATGTTAGTAGCAATTCTGTTGACGCCAACTATACTTAACTAAAATTAGAATGTTGACTAAGTAGCACATGATAACATTTATGTTGAAATATGTAACTTGAATCTTGAAAGCCTAAACTTATTTTACTTCTGTTTTATAGTCGTTTACAGAACAGGAATATGATTTAGGCGCTCAAAATTTGAATGCATTTTAGTTTAGTTTATTTTATGTCATCAGAATTACCATATTTATTTATGTTATATCAAAAATGTATTAAACGTTAATTTTTTTTACTTAAAATGCTATTTTATTACAGGGTATTAATAATTGTTTTTGTTTTTTATGTGTTGTTTAACCTTTGTATGAAATATGTGCGATGTTACTGGCAATATTAAGAGGGAAGTAGTTAAACTGAATAATTGGATGGATTGAATAATATATATTATTGAAGTGAGAACTTCTTTAGCGGCTTTGCACACTTTTTTTGGAATGGGTAAAAACTTCTAAACTCGCGTCAGGACACGTGACCTGATCGAAAATTCGTAAGACGGCGCAGGGCGCTTGCGCGAATGTTCGTGTTGACATGTTTGTGTACGATAGCGCAATAAACGAATATTGTAATCTATCACTTTCATACTGATAATTAAAACAATTCGTGCAAAATTATTCCCTAACCATTCCAAAATATCAAGAATGCACAACGTTAATATTCAAGTTTTCACTTCTGGGGGCACTCCCGGATTGCAACCCCTCGTTTTTATTTATTAATATAATTGAACACTAATAAGCCACTCGTAAGCTTTGTATAATTTATTTTTAAAAGACATTTCTGCAGATACTTCTTTTAAATGTAAATTGTATCTCCTCAATCAAAAACTGGATGAAATGTGTTTATACTTATGTATGTTTTATGATATTAGCCATCAATATTAACTGACGAAAGTGTTGGCTATTGATTTTTACATCTCATAGCCCACTAGCCCCAGCTTGAAGTTTTCGAAACCTTAACACTATAACAATATTCTGTATTTCCGGTTTAAATTTAATTGATATGACATTAAGACATTTCACATGACATGCCGAAAATTGACTTTGACAATTTCTGCGTTACGATTTCGAGTGGGTAATGAAAGAGGACAAGTTTTTTTTCCTGTAAAATATATCTATTATGCGGACAACGTGTAAAACGAAAATTAAGAATTATTTACATCTAGTAGGCGTTTGCTCAAGAGTACTTCTTCATTTTAGGCTTGAGTTTATGCGCGTTAAGTAACGTAATATTTAACATGACGATTATTAAGCGCGAAAACTTGATACTATGCAGAGGTATTATGAATTTGGAGCACATTTTGCTAATACATATAGTGAAATGTATATTGTATACAATTTTGGTATATCGCTAATGTGTAATAGCTTTATTTAAATGTAATAAATGTACTAATAAAATGTTAGCAAGTCCAATCGTATTTTTGCTTGTTTCCGTTAATTTGTTAATTGGATGCAAGTTCTGTCACCTAGTTTATGTAGTAGTTATCAAAAGAAATAAACTACTATCAACTGACTTAATTAAACTGAAAGAAAGAAAATTCTATCAATTGTTGATAGGAGTTTATTTCTTTTGTCCGGTTGGTCAGAGCTCCTTTGCAGAGTAGACCCTCTTCCAGTTCGGAGGGTAAGGTAGCCGGTAAACTTACTTGCGTCGAGGCCTAACATCCCGGCCTCAGGTTGGCAACGCACTATTTTCAAATTTGGTGTCTTTGAGCGCCGTGAATTTCTGACCATCACGAAATCCATCTCCTTGTTTGCCGTCCAATATCATAAAAAAACATTTACATGTATATTGTTATCAAGACGACGCCACATGGCTAGCAAAGTAGAAGTTGTCAGAAGTCATGGATAGCCAAGCTTATCACCAAAAGCTCTAACTCTGCAAGCTCTAACTTTATAACTTAACATCTCAGTCGAAATGGCGTTGTTTCCCTCTTGCGCACGGGTATGAGGTTATACATTGATTATTATTTTCTATTATTCTACTAAACCCTAGTTCTCGCAGTGATCTGAGCCTTCTTACTTTCCTGTTCGCGGACTATATACTTACACTTACTGTAATCTGCCTTCTTACTTATATACATATTATCTGATACTAACCATGTTAGCCAGCTATAGGTATAAGAACAGAATTTATCCCAAGCACAGGGCAAGTGCTAAAATAAAAATAAGGAGTTATGATATTAATCTGGAACAAACCGTGTTGGCTAGCTATAGGGATAAAAATAGACAGTCCTCAGGCCATAGCGTATCGGTATTCCAATTTTGGTCAAAGTAGTCCAGGTGTTAGTACATGAATCTGGTACTACTAACCATGTTAGCTAGTTATATGAATAGTAACAGTTTATATAAGTCCTCAGGTCATTATGTACCAGTATTCAAATTTTAGTCACGGTGGTCCAAAAAATAGGATAATCCCGGGTAAACAAACAGAAAATCTATATATATATATATAAATCAATGCCACTTTTCGTTATAGTTTTATAACTCAAGAACGGGATCACTTAGGCTCTGGTCGGCCGGAAGTTTGCATAAAATCGATCCACGGGTTCTTCATTTTTCACATTTTTTGTTACAAATGAATACAATAAACGGTGGATTATTTTATTAATGGCTATTTTTCAGTCAAATTTAAACTTTTTTCAGGTGGGGATTGTGGCGGGCCGCTAGTGTATTTATATAATTAGCCACTGGACAGAATACCGTACTGGAGTTTAGATCCTATTGCTACTATCTAAATTTCTTATTGCTGTATATTATAGTCCTTCTTTTTTGATTGATTACTTTTCTTCTTTAGATAATGTACTTAATGATTTGCGTCCTTTATATAATGACATTATACTTTTAGGTGATTTTAATACTTGCATAGTTAAAAATGATCATCGTACTCATAAATTGTGTAATATTCTTACCTCGGTCAATCTCCATATTCTGCCCCTTTCTCCTACTCACCATTTTCCTAATGTTACTCCATCGCTTTTGGACTTGATCAACTTCCTGCGTGCTTTTCGTATCATGACTTAATTTATCTTTCTTATAAGATTGGTACTGACAAAAGGAAGAAATCCTACATAATGCGCCGTTGTTTCAAGGATATTGACGTTGTGATGCTTAAAGATAATATTAATGCCGTGAACTGGTCTTTGGTGACGGATTGTACTAATATCAACGATAAAGTTTGTAACTATATCGTTGATATTAGGTATTTGTAACAAATTTGCTCCAAATAGAAAGGTTGGATGTAGATATAATTCAGCTCCTTGGATTACGGATGACATCAAGGGTATGATGAGGAAAAGAGATATAGCTCTGAGACACTGTAGGAAGTTTCCTACTGATGAAAATTTAGCTGGCTACAAATTGCTACGTAATCGGTGTACTCAATTTTGCCGTCTTGCTAAACGTAATTATATTAGTAACTAGCTGCTACCTGCGGCTTCGCCCGCGTTTTCACAGAAACCCGGTGTGCGATCGGGATTAAAAATAGCCTATATG
>NJDC01005336.1:50597-62983 GCA_002245475.1 Calephelis virginiensis
AAGGTTGTGGAACTCTTTACCTTATGTAATTCGTTTCTGTGAAACTCTTGATTCTTTCAAGAAACATCTAAAAGAGCATTTATTTGACATAGCTTAGATTCTCAATTCGTTCATATAATTTTACTTTAGGTATATGTTTAGTTTAATTTTGTTTATCTATTTTGTTATTTTTTTTTATTTTATGTGTTTTAATTCATTCAATAGTATATATTTTGTAGTTTATATATCTGTACACCAAGTCTACTTATTTCATTTAGTACTTTCCTTTTACGGGTTGGCTGGAAGAAATTTATTTTATTAGAGATAAGCTCGCCTTTTGTACTTTGTTTTTCTTTTTACTTTTAAGTATTTTTTTGTATCTAATATCAGTTGTGTACAATAAAGAGTTAATGATAATAATAATACTCTTAAGGGTTCTTTGGGGTGGTTAATAAATTAAGTGAGATTTTCAGAAAATGTTTAAAATCTCCTCACGTTTGTGTTAGACTCCCCCTAATATGTATATGTCCCGGGTTCCTTTACAGAATAGACTATCTGCCTTCCTGCCAGGCTACTCGTAAAAGGCAAGCATGGCTTACTGTCACAAACACCGGGACAACTGACTAGGTGATAGAGTTTCCCTTTTCCTACCGCCATAACGTCAGCGCTTGCTGTTAACATGTTCCGGTTGGGAGGATAAAGTAGCTTTTTTTTGCTTGGGGCTTAAAATCCCGGCCTCAGGTTGACAACGCATCGTTACCACCTTTGGTGTCTCTAGGCAGCGTGAATTTCATCAGGAAATCCGTTTGCTTGTTTGCCTTCCAATATCATAAAAATGTACACTTTTACAGTAAAAAAACAAATCATTTTAAAAGCCATTTATTTTATAATAAAAATTATTCTATATAATGGATGTTTATACAAAGACTCAATAATATCACATTTCTGATGTGGATATTATTAATCCACGACTACCCTAGTTCTAAATCTAATAAAATTTTACTCAAAACTTTACTAAGTACCAACTTCAACGCATCTGTTACATTTAGCTTAAACAGCTATCGATAATCTGTCCTGTAAAGGCACAAGCATAATTTATTGCGATTTAAAAATAGATACCTAAACTAAAACAACCAATATTTTTAAACTTAGTTAAGGGTAACTTTGATAATTTAGTTTGCAAGACAGTTTAGTACTTGGCTAGCCAATAAAAATCAACATGTGTCATAAACCTGGTGACACTAGCAGAAGAGGTATGATTGGCTAGCCTATTACGGATTTGTCTCGTCGAAAGGTCTTTGGATTTCAAATTTTCACATTTTAAGTAACCTCATGTTTTATTGTAACGTTATGTTTAAATAAGCTGGAAAATTAATATTAGTACACAGCTGTCAAATTAAAGCACTTAAGTACAACTATTGCTGCCTTCAAAAGTAAGTAAGTATCTTCACGCCCATATCCCTGAACGGGTGGGCAGTGGCACAACCAGGGCACACACGACTAGCCAAAGACACTAGGTCCCACAATGTGATAGGTGGCAAGCCTATCGCCAACCGGGCACATATCCAATCCCGGGCAACTTTAATTTTATTAGAAAATTTAAAATATGCATTTTCGAATCTTTTTGTTGCCCGACCCGGGGATCGAACCATGAACCTCAAGAAGTCAAGTCCGACGCCGGACCGTTAGACCACAAGCACTACAACTAGTTTTTTATTTGTAATTAATTTATATAGTTTTATTTACTGTCAAAAGTAAAAACCTAAATGTTTGGACTAAGTTGATATTGCCCCAACGCGATGTGAGATTCTACGATTTATAATGGACCACGTCCTCACATTCAAACACACTAAAACATCGCGTAATCATAGCGCCACAGCTTTGATGTACTTATCTTAAACTATAGGAACGTAATATTTAACCATTCTACATCATCTCACATTAACCAATATATGTCAGCACAATCCGACCAACCACAAAATTGTAAAAACCGTTTCTTAAACGATTGAATGTCGGTAATAATTTATTCTCAGCATTTTATTATGTTAATAAATAAAATAACATTAAATAATTAAAATCTGAGTCCAAAATAAAATACTTAGATACTAGAAGCAGTCACAAATAAAATTGGATTGAGGTTGCCACTTCTACTTATTAGCAGAATATAAATAAATATTTTTAGCTCTAAGTCCGAAAATACGTAGGTATAGATACTTACTAAAGATATCTTAGGGTACCACGAAGTTTTAAAAAACATAAGTAAACATATAGGTATCAACTATGAACGGATTTACAGAGCTTACAACATATTCCTTGCCAAACAAATTAAAATTACGGAACTCTACATTTGTTATAAAGTGTAGTAGTCATTACAAACATATAATTAAGTACTCGTAAGTTGAAATCGAGAAATTTTTAGTACAGAAAAAGTTATTATTTCATATATTTACTATTAGGCAAGTGTTTTAGAAGTTTTACAACTATGAAAATCATAATGACAATAAAAAATAAGTCCACTCCAGAAAAAATACTCTTATTATAAAACTCATATTTAACTGGGTCATAGTTTTTCAGTTCTAATAATTACAAGTTTTTTGGCAATATACAAGAATATTGCTACAACACAGACAATTTACATTAGTGGATTTTAAAAAAATGTAAGTAGGTATATAATAACTTTGAGTAAAAGAACTTTGGCACATTGGCAAATAATTGGTGAGTGGAAGCGCACTTAAATATATGCATACTCATAATATTGATATTGCGGTTATAGAACGAAAACTACCGGGAATGCAAGATAATATTTTCAAGTTTTAAAAGCACAAGTAATTTACAATCCACAAAACATCTTAGTTTTAATGTTGCAACCTATGTACCTAACTCTGTTCTCTAAGGGCACACACGTAGCACGAGTAAGGGTCTTGCCACCCTGTAGAGTTATGACCTTAAAAAAATTGACCGAATTGAAAGATATTTATTGACGAAAGGGCTGGTTTAAGAATCAAAGTTATCTTCTAGCAAGAATCAAAGTATTCTTCTAGCACAAATAACTACGCGAATGCTAATAGAAAACATTTTGTGGTGATTGCTATTTCATAAATCTTTAAAATACCTAATAAAATAATTAACCAAAACTTTGTACCGAATTGATTGATTGTTATTTATTTATAAAACCCACATTTTGGAAAATCAACTAGAAACAATTTTAAAGTGGTAAAAATAAACCGACGTTGCTTACACTACCAATTAAATATCTATAAAACATAAAAATGCAAAATACACAAGTTAGTTATTATTAATTTTTAGGAGGGTTGCGATACCTTTACAATATTCTGCCACACCAATGTAAATAAAGGAATTTATTGTTTAGAAAAATAAACGTAAAGGCAAAAAACACGCCTTACTTTGGCAGTAAACTTAATTGGCGTAAAGAAACGTAAGGTTTGTACCGCTGCATGACACTCGCGAATCGGTCAGCCAATTTAGGTATAAACTTATTAAAGGCACTAAAATATATTTTCACATCCGCGGCGGTTTACATAGAATCTACAAAAATATCAAAGCCTTAAAATCTAGTTTCCTTGCACTCAGATTTTAAGTTACTTTATAACAGTCAATTTTGGTGGAGTTACGCACCTATACCAATATAGTTTCTTAGAAAATGTAGAAAAAAATACAGGAAAAAAAAAATTTAAGATTATTGAAGAGTACAATTTTTTTTTTGGGAAACTGTAGAAATCTTATTAAAAATACTGTAGCTTTTTTTACCAAAATACATGCTTACAGTAATTAACCTCGCCTTACATAAAGATGTACTCTGGTTATAGATATAAGATTTTTATGCACTAGTTATGCACATGGTCATTTTAAGAATACAAAACTTTATAATTTTGATACAGTAGGTTAGGTAACTCCAAATAGTCTAATCTGAACGCACTCTAGCGACCCCATGCCAGATTAATGTAATCTTACCTGGAATCGTTTCCTACATCGAATATCACAATAGTAAACCTTTGGATTTAGTTTGTACAAAAGTACGGATACTAGAATATATCGTCTGGGTTCTCCATGTTGGCGATTAAGTTCCTCTTCTCTTCTTTACCTGGCTTCGCGTTTAGTAATGTTGGTCTGATCGAATTTCTTGGCTCGAAACAAGGCTGAAACAAAAAAAAAAACAAATTAATATTTGCCTTTCTATTTATTATTATATTATGTTATTATTTATTTATTTGTATTACTTCATCATGCAATCGTCTCTTTTGACCTGTGTTATTGGCGTTGACTACGTAAGAACCGGGTTTGATTTCAGGGTCGGGAAACACAAAATACGTTTTTTTTAAATTTATAATAATTCGTTGCCAGGATTTGCATAAGTGACCGGTTTGCAATAGGTTTGCCACCTATTACATTGTAGGACTAAAGCAGTTTGCCGCAACTTTCATATAAAAAAAATAGAAAAATAAGTTTGCTATGTTTTTTATTCGCCCAAATCATATGACACTAGTTGCCTTATATCTAAATGCCGTTAGACTTACTTTCAAATTATACGGGTTATACTTTTTCAAGTAAACTTTATACAAATTCAGGTTTGCTATATATCTATGGAAGTCCCGCCTCTTATTACGTAGTATGTATATACTCTTTGGACTAAAGTATCTTCGGCTAATCGTGGTTGCATTCCCCGGTCGAACCTCTGGCTATCTATTCGGCAATACGGGCTTGAAGATACCCTAAATACGTATAATATTATGTTTTACCGTGAAGAAATTGGGTTTTAGATACCTTTCGGACCCCAAAAATCTTTTCTCAAAATTTTCGTAATAGACATTAACCTGAACAATGTCGCCATAATCGTGGGTCAGAGGTCTATCTGCGACCATCGCGTCAGATGTTTTCTTACGATAAAGTTTATTTACGACATTAATAGTATTTTGTAGTCGAGAAATACAATTTAACTTTTGTGATATCGTTAACTGCGCATATTAATTGCAATTGCATTCTAGAAATTCGGGTTGAGGTATCCTGCGGATCTTTAAAAGCTGGGTTAGGTGAGTGAGGTGAGTTTATAGTATGGCTGCAATACACATTGGGCTAAGGTGTTAGGCCAACATTTCGAATCCCAGTGGTCGCTATTTACACATCTAACATACGTCTATAATCAATCTAGGCCAAGTTCTTTGCACATTGTGTACCTGGGCCCGTGTATGTGTGTGTGCCCGTGGTGGTCCGGGCTCCTTTGTAGAATATACCATCTGCTTTCCTTGCCAGGCAGCTCGTAAAAGGCGAGCATAGGCTCACCGTCACTAACACCGTGAAATCTGACTAGGTGGTAGAGTTTAGCAGCGACTCGACCGGATTGGTACCACCGCCTTACCTATTCCTGCCGCCATAACGTCATGACGTGTTCCGGTCTTGAGTGTAAGGTAGCCGGTAAACTTAATTTTGCTCGAGACCTAACATCCTGGCCTCAGGTTGGCAACGCACCTTTGGTGTCTAGGCGGCCTGAATTTCTTTCCATCAGGAAATCCGTCTACTTGTTTGCCTTCCAATATAATAAAAAAAATCTAGACAAAGTAAACAGGCACTAGCTTCTTTACCTATAGGAATCGAAGTCGATGTTTTGCAATTTTACTGCTTCTAATTAATCAAATATCAAATATATTTTTATTCTTTAATTTATTTATTACATTTCAAATCAAAAACCTTGTTTGCCTTCCAATATCATAAAAAAAGAAAAAAAATAAGCCATTAATTTACCGAATAAAACTGCAGTTTATGGCCATTTCATGTAGGTATCTAATTTTACCGGCTACCTCACGGGTAGCACTGACGTTATGGCGCCAGCAATAGGTAAAGCGGTGGTACCAATCCGGACGAGTCGCTGCGGAACTCGTATTCCGGCCATCAAATGACAGTGTCACGTTCTGCGGGGCTATTCAGTATCTTTTTAGTGACGATCACTGGGTAAAGTGTACATCAAATAGCTGTATCTACTATCTCTATTGTATTGCTGTTGGTTATGGAGATAGCAAATATAACAAACGTCATTTTACAGATATTTGATGTGCACTTCACCCAGTGATCATCACTAAAAAGATACTGAATCAGCCCCCTGGTCCGGAGTGTTGGGTAGCCGGTATACTTGCACAATTGGCCTAATGCTTAGCCCAGAAGACTGTAACGTACCTACAACATCTAAGGTGTCTGTAGGCCACGGTTATCTCTTACCATATAAGTATTTTTGAATACTAATAAGCAGTTTTCTTTTCTCTCCTTTTTTTTGAATGACTAAATTGTTGCTAATCTCGCGATTTTTTGCAACTTCACCGAGCTTTACTTTTTCTCTCCACGGTAATAGTTGTCATAATCTATTTTTTTGTGATAATCAAGAACCCAGCTCTTCTGATAGTAAGAGCTAACCGGCTAAACAGATGTTTCAGCGTATTATAAAATAATACACTGGTTGCATTCAAATATATTTCTACATAATATACTAAAGAAAATAACTGTTCGTGCTACAGTGTCGATTTGTTCGTTGTTTTTTTTCTTTGGCGTAACTGGCGTAAGCATTTGCTCTATGGTGTCAGAAAACTGATAATTCAATTTTGGAGAAAATTTAAAGATTTTTTATGTGTGATCTTCAGGTGCTATGTTACTGTCAGCTAGTAAAACCGCGGGAAACAGCTGTACAACACAATGTCATTGTTAGCTGTTGTTAAAAAGTAATTCATAATTGAATACAATATATCTAGGTCATCGGGCCAAGATCAACTAAACAGGCTACCTAGGTGTAAATAGTTGCTTTCATGTCAATAACTATTGTTTTTTGCGAGAGTGACAGAAGGAAGGCTATAATAATTTTGGAGTCGAATGAGTCAGCGCAAAACGGAGGATCCGAGTTCAAGTCGCCTGAAGTGACATTTTTCTTTTCTTTAAAAAATTGGTGAAAATCCGTTTAGCAGTTTTGCGTGCAAAGTGAACAGACAAACTGACAAAAAATTTAATAACTCGTTTATCGATATGCAGTGTGTATACAAAAGCAGTAAGTAATTGTATTATTAAAAAATATTTCTTGGATCTACAGAGCACGTGTTAGTGGTTTGTGTGACGTAGTTGTACATATTTTTCGTTCCATACTATTAGTTTATGGCCAGTTACATTCCTTCTACGGCTACATTTCATTTACGAAATCCCGTTCCAAAATCTCGGAACAAAAAAAAATCTACGGGGTTGTTGCGTTCGAATTTTTTTCGAAAGAAAATTCTGTAGCAAATTTCCGAAAGTATGTGGCTTTACGAAACATCTCATTGTTAAAAATATACTATGTTTAATGACCATTAAACCTAAGACTGGGCATATAGGCTTCCTTTTGTAATAAGTAATTAAGGCAGTGCGGCGCCGTTCCTTTAGGTAAGGTATAGTAGTACTATTTAAATTATGCGCTTCGGCTATATTCGTCAAGCTTCGGAAAACCAAATAAATTTCAAAGATTTCGATATTATAGAGTTGTTATTACATAATTAATCATTTCGCCTAAATTTAGATTAGGTCAGCCAATTTAAAAAAAAGCCTTAAAGCTTAAAGCCTTTAAAGCCCTCCATGTGTTTGCCAAATTTTATGAAAATCGGTTGAGAAGTTTTTTGTGTAAAGAAGTAACAAACAAACAAACATACAAACTTTCGCATTTATAATATTAATAGGATGAAACAACTTTTAACCGACTTAGAAAAAGGAGGAGGTTATATGTTCATCATATATATTTTGTTTTGTAAGAAATTGATTATTTCTTCATTTTTAAAAGATTTTGTATTTGTAAGAGAGCAATTTCAAGGTGTTCCCATTGCCACTAGATTTGAATTTGATGATGGAATCCCAGGGAAAACAAAGAAAATACTATTTTTTATGTACGTAGATGACATACTTAAATACGTCAGTAATTACGTAAGTTTAGCGGAACATTAGAAAATGTAAGAAAACAAAGATTTTTTTAATCGGGCTTAAGCATCTGCCATGGTGAAGTTTAATAAATTTGTATCCAGTTATTATACAATTCCGCAAAATTGGGATTAAATGATTCAAAATTAGTCTTTTTTTCGTCGTAATCAGTAGTGACAGAGAGTAGTAAAGGCTAAAGCTGCATCATTACTTAAGCCCATCACATAAAAATAACATAACCTCTCACTTCACTTGTCAACCTTAATTATTGAACAAATTATTGAAAAATGTCACCGGAATTTGACTTATTTTATTTATGACTAGACTTACAAGTGGATAAGTCAACATTAATTAATTAATTAATTAATGACTTATTTGATTTTTACACATTTACAAACCATTAATTTAGGTATGGGAAAAATTACCCCAATTATGGGGAAAAACTCCGTGAATTGCAATTGTTTACTAACATTTCTGTTTATTTTTCTACCATCAAGAAATCCGTCGGTTTATTTATCATACTGAAAGAAAATAGAGTAATAAGTAAAAAAATTACCGTTTCACAGATGTTCATGTTACAGCAGTTCTCTATCGTGATCTCGCACTGGTCAGGCCGCGCCGTCAGCGGCGTGACGTTTTTGTTTACAATTATCCGTCGCTTTATTCTATAAACAAACAAATAAAACATGTGTTAAATTGCACTGTTTGCCAAAACAGGTAAGGCCAGGATATTGGAACTATTATTTTATTACTGACATTTATTTTATATTAAATAGGCTTTGTTTCGCCATAAGACATAATGTAATTCAAAAAACTCCTCCTCTTTTAATACTTTTTCTGTTTTTTTAATCTATTAAACACAAAGCTACAAAAAAAATTAGAAAAATAACAAATTCAATGGCTATAAAAAACATTTAATTTTTAAATTTATATTTAATTACATAAACAAAAACGCCGAGCGGTGGTTCACCTAGCGCGTACTGTCAGCGCTCGACTATCCTAGCCTTAAAAAAACAATCTATAATAATGAAGAGATATGGTTTGTACACAAGCATTAAAGTATTAAGGTGAATCAATTCACCTAAGGTTAAGGTGGCAAGCCTATGGCCAACCGGGCACACATCCAATCCCGAGCAACAATTTTTTATTTGAAAATTGGAAAAACCCAATTTTCTTTTTGTTGCCTAACCGGGGATTCGAACTCAGGACCTCATGCAGTCAAGTCCAACCACTGAACCGCTAGACCACAGAGACGATTTCTAGATTTCTAGATGTATTTTATTATTAATATTATTAGGATTAGTACAGATATATTATTTCGTATTACGGCAATTTATATGTTTATCAAAACTGTAAAATAGAAAAACGTGAAGGCATTTGTCTTAATTATCTTACCTTGGCCTTTTCTTCAGGTTCAATATCTTTGTGATGAGCACAGCACAGACTACACACAATAGTCCGCAGAGGATCCCCAATACCATTAGGATAGGATCTCTGATGGCGTCCCACTCTCCGCTGCAAGGGGTATCAATGTATACCCCATCGTTGGATATTGCTTCTGATGTTGCGTTGACTATTGATTCTTCTTTAGTGCAACTGAAGTGATAAAAGAAAAGTTGCATTTGAAATATTTTAAACTAAGTGGTCTGATGAACAGCTACAACATTTTTTAAACTGATTTATAAATTAAGAAAGGCTTTGAAACCTCTTAAAAATTAATAAACTCTCCTAAAACACTTAATAATTCGAGATAAGAGGTAGCCTAAGTTCTTTTACGCATACGTTGTTCCTTTGTCATGAAATCTTAGAATAAATTCTGATCCAATTAGAGCTTTGAGTCAGAATTCCAGAATAATACCTAAGGGCTGGATTCAAACACATTTTCTTATTTATTACATTAAATTGAGAGACTTTCCGCTCTCGGGATCCAGTAATTAGATCGTCTTGGTTCGTTAGCTACTGCTTTGTTGTACATAAGTCTGTAATTTGCGGCTTTGACGTCATTACTAATAATTCAAATAGATAATATAAACTACAGATTAAAGGAAAGTTGTCTATTGGGACTTAAAAAGCGAGGGCGAAATGAGACGAGTTGTGACATATATAATAATAACGAGGTTCTTGTAGTTTCTTCTATTTCGTCGAACGTTCTACAAGAATCAATTAATTGTATGTGCTATTTACTAATCGCATTTTTTGATAAATAAACGCTATTCAGAAACTTCCTTAATGATTTTTATATACCTACTTTTTGGAAGAGCGAGGTGATCTTTATTGCTGCTATCATCATTTCCCATTCACAGCTGGAATGAGGTATTCAATCGCTATGTATCTCACTCCTTTTTGTTTAGCATCTCCAAAACGTTATACTTTTTAGGAGGTCGTTTGAGATATAATATGAACTGCCAGTGATACTATTGCTATTCTTTGCAGTGATAGATTGACCGTTGCTAATGAATGACATACAATGTATATTAATTACATGGTCTTTCAAAATGGTTTCAAAAAGGAAAGTAATTGTCCAAAATAGTCCGTTTGTCGGTGAAACGTAATGAAGTGTTTGTATTATATATTATCTAACAACGAAACACGTTTATAGTAAAACAGTTTGTTATTTTTATAAAACGCAGTAGTGAAATCAATCCTTGTAAGAACTCACTTTTAGGCGCAGTATGTTTACCAAAAGGTTCATTTGCATGCGTCATTCAAACTAACCCCTTATTTTGTAATAGAACTTAATCTGGATCTGGTATGAAGGCTGGATTTCACCGTCCAATTGAAACGAGATCAATGTAAGAACGCGTTTATAAATTGTCAAGAGTGTCAATCATGTAAATTTTATTGTCAAAGAAATTTTGATTATTCTAAATATTTTATCATCAAACTATTTTACGTAACAAGTATATTCTTACGAGATGGGGATAAGAATTTTGTACTTGCAATATACGAACGGGATCGCAACCGATAGTAACTGACCTTGTTTACAATTAACATACTAGTTTCACTAAACCTTAAGGGGCCATGTATGCTAAAATACGTCAGCAATAAACTGTTTTCTTCATACAAAGCAATTATGGATCTTGGTGACAAAATTACACAAGATTAACATTAATATGCTTTATAAGACTAGTGTTAACAAAACACGATTCATTTCACTTTGCTCGATAGAAAAAAATCAAAAAGTTAACCCTTTTTTGCAAAAACCTTTTTTTTTTTAAAGCAAAACTTAACTGTCTACTTCAATTATAAAAATATCCACACCAGATTTGACATCGACATAGACCTAAAACCTAAAAGATAACTGCTTCAGTTTTTACATTTTTTTTCAAATTGCTTTTATAGTGTCAAAAATAGTGATTTGGCGCTTAAGACGTTTACTTTAGAGCGCAATATTTCATAGTAATCATGGAACGGGGGAGTGCGCTGATTGGCTCTTCTGGCTGACCAAGTATGGGGCCTTAATTACAACAGATAAAATAAGATAGGAATACATAAGTATTAATAGAATTTCAATAATTTAATTATCTAAATATACCTGGATACATCACACAAATTGAGTCTAACCCCAAAGTTAGCAAATTATGTACATGCTTGTATTATGGGTGTTAGCCAACGATACTAATACATAGAAACACTTAAATAAATATAAAAAAAATAAACTAGAATAAATTTAATAAACATACGGACTCGGAAATGCAAACATGTAAATGTTCGTCATACATAAATGCTTGCCCCAAATCGGAAATCGAACCCGATCCACGCGGTTGGTCAGTGAAGTTGGGAGTGTTCGTGTAACTTGAAATGAAAAATAGAAATTAATGGCGTCTTCTTGTGTAGGAACTTGGGTCGCTGAGCCAGAGAAGTAAGTAATATTTGCATAAAACACTTGTACTTGTACACGAAAGTGGTAGACTCATATCTAATATTAAACAGGTGTCAAAGTATAAATGTTCTATGCAAATATTAATGTTATAAATAATTCCACTCATAAAAAAAAAAAAATTATGAAATACACTTACTTGCAAGGTTCATTTATAATTACTGGTGCTGTATGATGTCTGATTTTACTGTCACATCTTTTTCCCTCATAGTCTCCGCGACATTTGCAAACTGGTGAGTTATCTTCCGTCAAAGAACATTCTCCATTGTTTAGGCAATAACTGTTACAAACATTGACCTCGCATCTTGCCCCTGAGTAACCTCTTTGGCATCTGAAAGATATAAAGTTTGTATGAGATACCCTTGCTATATCGGATTATTTGTGAATATTTTTTATGTGAGAGATTAGCAAACAAGAACGGCTCTCCTGATGGTAAGAGATAAACGTGGCCTTTAGACACCATAGATGTTAGTGGTGCGACGGTGTCCTGTGGCCGGGATGCAAGTATATATACCCTACCCTCCAGGCCGGTACATGATAGTCATTATGGCGGCAGGTATAGGTAAGGCTGTGACCTATACCTATCAGGTAA
>NJDC01005336.1:70765-82290 GCA_002245475.1 Calephelis virginiensis
TGTTTAGAGAATACGCAACAAAATTACCACCATCGTCTGGCAATAAGAGACTATTACCTACTATCGTCAGATCAGGAATTCTGTTCAAGTAACTTACACTTATGTAACTATAGTCCGTAATTTCGAAGTAATTCATAGACTAGTTTATCTAGACTATTTTAGATATGCAGTCTACTTTAATTTTTAATTACATATCTTCACGCCAAGTCCCTTACGGGGTAGGCAGAGAGTATCGAGTGCCAGACCTCACGATTTTTGACTCAAAACCTCGCTTTGGAATAGCTTACCCAATGTTTTATTTATTGATTTAATAAACTTTATAAGCATTATTATTGAAAAATATTAGCATTCTGCATTTCTCCTACACATAAACTATAAGTGTGCCAAATTTTATGCTCCTGCGTCCGAGCAATTTTCGTAATAAGGGGTCCAAAGTTTTAGCATCACGTATTAATATATAGATTATTATATTTGTAAGTTACTTTAAATATTGTAAGAGGAACCGTGTCTATGAACGTGGTACGGAAACATTGTAAAACATTTTGGCAGTTCAACAAGGCCTATTTCTATTCACCTATACCTATGTGTCAGTCGGACACAGTTTTTGCACAAAGGATTTGCAAACACCGATGCAATCCTATTTTTAATATTATAAATGCGTAAGTTTGTATAATAGTACTATTTAAATTATGCGCTTCGGATATATTCGTCAAGCTTGTTATTACATAATAAATAATTTCGCTAAAATTTAGATTAGGTCAGCCAATTTAAAAATAAAAGTATAAAGTCAGTGTAAAAAGTGTAAAACCGAAGCGTATAATTTAAATAGTAGTACTATATGTTTGTTTGTTACTCCTCTACGCAAAAACTACTTAACCGATTTAAATGAAATTTGACATACACATAGAGGGTAATTTGGATTAGCAAATAGGATAGTTTTTAACCCGATATGATCCTGTGGGACAACACGTACAACGTCGTGGGCAACAGCTAGTCATGTAATAAATTTTGATCAATATTTTTTTTTCCTTTTACGGTTGCTATGAGGATGATTTTCAAAATGTATCTTCTTATATATGTTCAACATTTTTTGTTTTACTGAGCTTTGAACATGTAAAAAATCGGTATCGCATTGGCAGCTAGTAATGTTTTTTAATACAAATAAAGCTACATATGTAGGTATTTATACTGACATTATAAATGCGAAAGTCTGTCTGTCGCTCTTTCACTGCTAAAACGCTGATTGGACATGTAGCTAACTGCTAAAGATACGAGTTCTGACAGGCGATTTAAAAAAAAATCAACCCCTTAAGGAAAGGTAAGTTACCTTTCCTTGTAAAGTTTTTTATGAAAATCCTTAATTTATAGCGAGCAAACCGCTAGAAATGTATAAGAATATATAATATATTTGATGATTTTAAGTCTTATGATATTACGTTAAAAAAAATAGAGACCTTCAAAAAAGGTATATGCAATTTACATCTAAGAACGTTCTCGATCATGGCAGCGTTATAATAACAAAATCCGCATCGAAATGGGTTCATCTTTTGAAAAGTAATGATGACGTCAACTCGCCAACTTATATAACTAGGACTTTACTTGGACCAGATTATTGTTTGAACTTATTTCTTTCAGTCCAGGATCGTAGTCACTACAATTTAAAATTTTAAACGTTATACCTCTGCCTTCTTCTTTGGGGATATGGGCGTGAAGATACACTCAATTACTACAATTTTAAATTTTCAATAACCCCCGGCAAAACCTACATACATACATACATATCTTTACGCGAAGTCTCTTATGGGGTAGGCAGAGAGTATCGAGTGCCAGATCTCACGATCCTGACAAACCTGTCTGGCTTCATTCACTTTCATTAGGTACCCTATTCATACGAACACGCCAGTTTCGGAGACTCTTGACACCACCCTCGGATAATATCCGAGTGATCTGATCTTGGAATGTCAACCTTCGTCTCCCCGGTTACCTACATCCATCCAAATTTGCATTGTATATATGCATTGTCAATCTTTCATCAGCCATTCTTTCTACATGTCCGAATCAGCGGAGCATGCCCTTTCGTATTTTAACACCAACACTCTCTTTCAATCCCACTCTCGGCAATACCTACATGTAAAAAAAGTTATCAATATATTATATATTGTTAAAAAAATACTTATACTTAAAGCAATAAGATGGCTCTTCATTTTCTTCATTTGGGTTTTGTATTTTTACCTGTCCAAGGAATGGCAAGTTCTTAGAACAATGTTGTTTTATTGGATACATCAATTCCAAGAAATAAGACAATCAGCACTTCAATCTTGACAGGTTTTTGATTTGAAATGTAATAAATAAATTAAAGAATAAAAATAGATTTGATGTTTGATTAATTAGGAGCAGTAAAATTGCAAAACATCGACTACGATTCCTATAGGTAATGAAGCTAGTGCCTGTTTACTTTGTCTAGATTTTTTTTATGATATTGGAAGGCAAACAAGCACACGGATTTCCTGATGGTAAGAAATTCAAGCCGCCTAGAGACACCAAAGGTGGTAATGGTGCGTTGCCAACCCTAGGCCGGGATGTAAGGTTTCAAGCAAAAGTAAGTTTACCGGCTACCGTACACTCAAGACCGGAACACGTCATGACGTTATGGCGGCAGGAATAGGTAAGGCGGTGGTACCAATCCGGGTGAGTCGCTGCGAAACTCTACCACCTAGTCAGATGTCACGGTGTAGGTGACAGTAAGCCTCTGCTCGCTTTTTACGAGCTGCCTGACAGGAATTCAGATGGTTTATTCTGCAAAGGAGTCCGGACCAACACGCGGTTTAAGTGCTACACTCTATGCATAATTCTGTGCTCGTTTCCATTCATGCTGACAAACCTGAGTTTTGTGTTTATCAGAAGTATCAGAGTAGGGTAAATGAAGCCGGAATGAGAGCGGTACGGAAAATCTGTGGTATAAAGCTCGCTGACCGCATTCGTAACAGTATGATCTTAGAAGGGCCATGGGCCATAAAGCGAGAAAGGCCATGCTGCGTTGGTTCGGTCATGTGAAAAAAAAAGATAGATGAAAGATTAACAAAGCACATATACAGTGCAAATTTGGATGGGTGTAGGTACCCGAGGAGAGTTAGGTTGACATTCCTCGATCAGATTGCTCGGGTTTTATACTAGGATGGTGTCAAGAATCTCTGATACCGACGTGTTAGTATGAAAAGGGTAATGTATGTGGAAACCAGCAAAGTCGGCAGGGATTGCGACATTTGGCACTCGATACTCTTTGCCTACTCCTTAAGGGACTTGGCGTTAAGATACATGTATGTGTATGTTAATATGTAGGATTGCCAACAACTCGGCCACAGGAAAAAGTCGCAATAGTACTTAATTAACAGATCTAGTCCTTATGACCACGGGCCTATCTTGGAAGTTGGAAGTACGCACTTTCAAATGAAAAAAATAATTTCCGTCATATGGAAAGGTTTTGACGGGTGTTATAGATTTTTTTTAATGACCAAAAGGGACTTAGTATCTACTAGTCGCTAGGCTAGGCTAGTCGTGGGTACCCTTGTTGTGCCTCTTCCTATATCCTTGGGGATATGGGCGTAAAGATACTGTTTTTAACCAAATGGTTTAGAATTAGAATCAGAAAGTCAAATCAGAGTCCGTAAGGATCGTGATATTTGGCACTTGATTCTCTCTGCCTACCCCGAAAGGAACTTAGCATGAAGGTATATATGCATGTAAATAATCTACATAAACAAAAATTAAGCATTTCTCCGCGTTATCAGATCTAGACTTGTCGGCCTTGGGACTTTCTTGGAAGTACGCTCTTTCAAATAAAAAAAAAAACAAACATAAGAAATGATTTCTCTTTAACATGGATATAGGTTTTGTCGAAGGTTATAGAACTTTTTAATTTTTAAAATAATCAAGTATATCTATATCATAAAGTACAAAACATATATCAGTTTTTTTTTCTATAGATAGATAAATTGATATTGGTACTAGATATAAATTATTCTTTGTCAGATATTCGGCAAGATGCACTTTTGTGTTGCGCGTTCGCAATGTATTTATAGCAGAAAATCCGTTTATTTACTTTGATCTACAAAAATTATAGTTAAGGCTTGTTTTATTCGGGTAATTTTGAATATCCTGGCCTGCTTTTTAACAGAGATTGTTGTAAATCGCTAAAACCAAGTAAAAACCAGATGCTTTGTTTCTCAATGAATGTTCATGAAATCGTTAGGAGTGACTTTAAAGAAAAAAGTTAATCCGATGTTTTTAATGTATAGTCCGACGGAAAAAGAGGAGTGTTATCTGTTGAACGTGTCTGTGTCTGTCTGTGGTATTATAACATTTCTTCCGATTTTGATGCGGAATTATGGAAAGTTTACGTAGTCGAGATGGTTCTTAGGCACAATACATTTAGGTTTTTGGTACTTAAAGTATTTTTAATGTGAGGATTGTTTACTAATATTTTGAGGTTTACTTTGAGAAAATCGTTTTTTTAGTTGTACTTTGCAAAGGCCACTATTAGAAACTTAGAACTTTCACCAAGGGACTCGAGTCCTAAGTAGCTCAAATGGTTAGAGCATTCGTCAACGAGAAAAGAAATCATAATCCTGTCTAAGATAACATTTTTGTTATTCAAAAATTTTGCTAAAACATATGCCAAGTATACTAAAATTAAATAACTTTGCACTATTTTGTTGATGAATGTTACCAAGTTGTAAATTTCCATTTGAGTACATTGATGTATGTATTTAGTACATGATAGTTTGAGTGGATACAATGTGGGTATTAAATAAACCGGTTGTCTAGAAAGTAAATATTATGTTTAGTGTAATTAAAAAAGCTGAGTCTGTACATATTACTGAGATAGTAGAAAATAATTGAGACTAGTAACTTGAATAATGACGATTATTTTGGATTTTCTGTTAAGTAGGTACCTATCATAGAAAAAAGATTAAAAAAAAATCCCAAGTCACGATTGACGATATCTTAAAGCAGAAACCCAAAAACGAAACCCGCGCAAGCGAAACTGCGGCGTATGGTAGTTCGTTATAAAACAAGGTTTGTCACTGAATAATGTAAATTGTATTGGTTTCGTTATCTGTAACGTTGTTCAGACTAGAAAATATATTCATGATAAATATGAAGCTATTCAATTTTTGAAGTTGAAAAATATATTAAGGTTAAGGAAACTTAGATGTCATTTTTATAAGACTTCAATTTTTAAAGACGAGAAGGCACGGGATGACATTTTGGGACGAATTAATAAATGTCCCGAAATGCTGCCCCAGTTTTGGATATTAAGTAAAATTCTCTTGTAAAATGCCATAAGTTTTAAGAATTAACATTGCTACACTGAACAGGTGCTGAAACTATGTTGTTTCACAATAACGTAGTTCAATTAAATATGATCTGATTTAGCAAAATTATTCTGGACAGTGAGGATACTGTTATATAGTTTTAGAAAACCATGAAAAAAAAAACTTGTAGAAAAAACATGCGATTTTAATGCTCTTTTGATCCTATGATATTTTGTGAATTAAGTATGGCGTTAGACTGTATTAGTCAGGTATGATTTTGATTGAAAGCCTGTTGTTTTATACTCAGGAAATTGAAAGGGTTTTTTACACTGCAAAAAAGTATTTTCAGTACAAGAAGGCATTCCACAGGGCTGTGTTTTAACACCAAATCCTTTTGTTAACTTACACAAAAATTAGGTTATAGAAACTTGTATTAGATAGCAAGGACTGGCTGTTATTGCTATAATATAACCGTTGTGGTGCCTATATGTATATATATCTATAGTTCAATTGTTGTAAATAAAGCAGATACGTAGGCAAGAGGCAGGTATCATCAGAAGTTGGTAGATTGCTGAAATTGTAATGACTAACATAATGTATCCATGCTTTTTACCAGTTCAGTAACCGGATATTCTCCTTTTTACAGAAAGGTCTTAATGTACTGGAGTCTCAGATAAAAAAATATGTTAACGCTCTTATCCCTGAAGAGGTAGAAGGGACAGTAGAGGTACAACTAAGGCACCCACGATTAGCCGATAGCTAGTGTTGTCAACCTAGTACTTATCGAATCCCAGACAACTTTTTTTCTAGAAAATTGGAAAAACGCAGTTTCAGTTGCTCGACGTAGGAAACCCTGGACCTAATGTAATCATGTCAACATAGGACCACTAAACTTCAGAACGAAATCAGACTATCAGATTCAGTGTTAAAAAAGTGATGTGAGAGGAATCCATAAAAAATCTAATTGCATAAATATCAAACTAAATTTGAAACGATATCAAATCTTTAAAAATACTATCAAGGTATTTGTCAAAGTTGCTGCAAGGGTTCTCTGTTCAATGGATATATCAGTAACGAGGCTTGGACACTAGCCAAGATAGACCTACGTTGATATAACGACGCGTGCCCACACAATACTGTCGTCATGTTTACAATTACGTAGACTGTGCTTGCACCGCGCCCATCTGACGTCTTTGATTCAAAGTGATGTTAACATAGGAATTGCTTTTTATCTCATGTTAATGCCTAGTTTACCTTAATGTTTCATGACTAGTGTATGGAATGAAGTTTCTGTTTTTGTACTTACTCTTTGGTCTGTCAAATGTGTTTGGTACAGGTCGTTTATCAAAAGCTGGCACGTACAACACATTTACACGTTGTGCTTGTGTTGCGTCTGTGAATAAGCGCGCGGCGTGACGTCGCATCAAGTCGCACCATAAAAAGCCTGCCCGTCTCTTTCTTGCGCGGTCAAGCTTATGAGTGTGAAAGGGACAGTTATTGTTTTGCTTTTGCTATGGTTTTTACGAGTATATACAGCGTGGCCTAAGATAAGTTTCTGAACACGGGCCTTATCGAATCGCACTTTGAATCAAAATCATTTATTTTGAGCATCCCGTATAGTGAAATTGCATAAGTGTGTGTACTGTGAAGGTGCCAGCTTTAGTTAACCGACCTGTATCCCGTAACAAAATTCCATTTTTAAAAATTTAAACAAAATGTTTATTATAGTAAATTCACATTCTGAACGTATGTGGTGGGTTTTATAGTTCAAGTCCCCTATTCTCTAGAACAGCAGTCGGCAACCTTTTGGCAGGCAAGGGCCACAAGGCGGCAAAATAAACTAAAGGTGGGCCACACTTATAATATTTACCCTAGAAGCCAAATATACCTACGTATAATTGGTAATGTCCTATACAAAAAATGAAAATGGGCAGAGATCTACACTATACGACGTATATTATACGGTCAAGCGTGGAACATTCATGAATTTATTTTGATATTTATAACTTAATTTCAAGACATTCACGGGCCGCAAGTAGGACGTCGGCGGGCCGCGGGTTGCCGACCGCTGCTCTAGGACAATTCCGTACACAAAAATCGTAACGGTATTACAAATGCAACGAATCAACAAATTCGAAACGGAATTCCGTATCAAAATTCTGCATAAATGTGACGGGCCTAAGCGTTCAGGCGACACGCGCACGCCAAACGCACGCCACGCTCACCATCATCCGCGTCGAACACGCTTTAATTTTTTTTTTACATAATTTGGGCCCTATTGCCACAGCAATATTCTCAAATTGCATTAACCAAATCTATCCGCTCACGCCACAAGCCCGCCAAGCGCTTGCCATGCACGCACTTCAGCTAGTGTTGTATTGACTGTCACTAGTAGTAAAAGCGGGTGCGAGGCGTGCGCGATGCATTACGCGTGCTGAGCGTGGGTTTAGGGCGGGCTCAACGCGTGTGCGTGCTCGGCGCAGGTCATCTGAACACGCCCTTAAATGGTATTCAATACGTTTGGAAATCCTGATATTCTGTAGGATATTGATTAATTCATTGTATATTTAACGTAATAATATCCAATATAAAACAGTTAATATTCAACAGGGATAAAATAACATTTGCAAAGTTAATATTGCAAAGAGTAAATTATCAGAATTTTCCTTTCGCATTGGTTAAATTTCAGTGTTACTAAAAATCATAAGTATAAAGGAGTTTGAATTAATACTCGTACCACACTAATATTATAAACGTAATATTATAAAAATCTTTCTGTTAAGCTTTTACGTCCATGTGACTGGACCGATTTTAACGAAACTTGATCAGCATGTGGTCGAAGCCCTGTGTTAAAACATAGGCTACTTTAAAAAAGACGGGTTGCAGTCCGGGAGTGCTGGCAGAAGTGAAAACTTGAATATTAACGTTTTGCATTTTTAATATTTTCAAAGGGTTAGGGAATAATTTTGCACGACTTGTTTTAATTATCAGTATGAAAGTACTATCATTTATGCACAAATATTATTTTCATGTCAATAACCTACGTTTGGCTTGACAAAAACTCGCTAAAGTAAGACTGCGTGACATATTATCTGTAGGCATAACGAACATTGCTCGTCTATACATGAAGCTTATTTTCAAGATGTAACAAATAGAGCAATGTCTGTTGATATTAACAACAAAATAAGGCACCCACGACTAGGCGAAGACATTAAGTCCCACAATGTGATAGGCAAGCATGTCGTCAACAGGGCACATATCCAAACCAAGCAACATTTTTTTATTAGAAAATTGGAAATACCACATTTTTTTTTTGCCCGAAGAAACCTCATGAAGTCAAGTCCAACACTTAGACCGAGACCTAGACCACCGAGGCGATTTCTAAAATCCTAGATTGTCGAATTTGAAAATTAGCAAAAATTAGAAAGATAGTCCTTCAAAAATATTTCGCATTCGTAACTTGCCTTAATGTGTGGTACGACGAAGTGGGCTTAAAAATGCAACGTTATAATAATACCAACTATTGTAGCCTCATTTTTTTGTAAAATATTTTTGGGGTCACCCCGTAATATTAATTGCTACAGATCTGTAACTAATCGCATCTACTTATGAATATAATAACTTGTTAACAAATGCTTAATTATGAGTATTGTAATTAAACTATTTCAAGTACATTCACTTGTAGGCAATTGTTGAAGCTTATGTCTTGAAGACGACATTCTAATACCACTTACTTTGAGTACTTCAAGACAGAATAAACTCTTTACTGTTACCATTAATTAAAATTTCTCCAGACCTACATCTTAGTGAGATAGACAAATGTGCAATGAGGCACGATAAGCTGAAGATACTCAGCCCCACAATGTGATAAGTGGCAAACCTTTTTTTTATTAGACAATTAAAACTCATATTTTATCTGAATTTTAATATTAAACAACAAGACCAACTTCCTTCCTGCCAAGCTTCTCTTAAGAATAGACAGACTCCAGAGCAGAGCTTAAAAGCTTTTTTTTACACACATAACATTGTATTTTTAGCAATATAATTACTATCTAAATAGAAAATTACCTACTTAATTGGGTAAAAAAGCCAAATTGTTACAATGTAATTTTAATACAAAAGTAAATTAATTCGTAAAACTTGGAACACAAAAGTCGCATCTATAAGTTTTGTGTTGCAAGCTCGATGTGTAAAAAGGTTATAAAATTAAAATTAATCAATCATAAATTGTAATTAATTGTAAAAGCAATTCTCTCTTTCATGGAAATCAATATTGGCCTTCGTCAATGTTAATATCCAATTAATGAAACTCAATCTCTATTAGTTTTAGCGTTTGTTTTAAATTTGGCACGTGTAACTGTACTTTTTAAATAAAATTTATATTTATTATTTTAATAAACCATTTTTGTAAAAATAAAATTTTTGTCCTGGTTAACGAATTGTTTTCAAGAAATTCCAATAATTAATCGCAGTAAATTAATTTATTAGTACATTCATTCAATTATATCATTGGGGTAGTACGTCGCGATTTGTTAATTCTTTACGAAAAATTTTCGAAAGATAGCAATTGGTTCCGAAATGGTCCCGAATAAATTTTATTATTATCCAATTACCAGTTTTCGAGTTACAATTTACAACTAAGTGTATCAAATATTTCATCTATTTTGATAACCTTTTTTTCTAAAACAGAACAATCAAAATCGGTTGGCTATTACCTAACTAACATACAGAAAAAGAAACATACAGCCGAATTGAGAGCCAGGAGTATTTTTTGGAGTCGGTGAATAAGATTGAAAAAGAACTTATGACATAAATTTAAAGGTATATGCATATCACGGTGTGTGGGATCGGGTATTGAAAATCAGAGACGACCGGCGCTGTTAGGACTTAGCAGTGTGTAATCTCCTTAGAATCTACATTTCTGAAGATAATGTGGTCATATCGTCATGGACAAGCCTTAGTCAAGGCTTAAGGCTACATAGTAATTTTGTTACGCATCCATTAAACTAACATTAAATTAGCGCTAGCTTCTTTCAAAGATAGTAATAGAAAGAGACAAAAAACATTAAGTGCTGTTAAATATTCATTTCTACAGCCTTTTAAGCTTCGGAAAAAGTTGATTTTAAACGTCACAAGTTGACATGTCCTGACTTGTTTGACATCTAAAATGTCATGTAAAATTCTTTTTTATTTTCAAAGGAAAGCTTACATCACTACATAGTAGTAAACAAAGTCGCTTCTTCTGTCCTATGTCCCTTTGTATGCCTAAATTTTTAAAACTACGCAACGGATATTGATACGTTTTTTTTTGATAGATAAAGTGATATAAGAAGAAGGTTTATATACATATTTTATACCCGTGCGAAGCTGGATCTGGCCGCTAGTGTAAAATAAGTTTAGTTGGTGCTTAGCAGAACTACCAGCAGCAGACTAAAATCTAACAAAAAATATAATCAATTGGTCCTGCTAGACCTTCTCCAAATCCATTGACCCCGAAGGTGGCGTACGTGACTGTAGAATCCAAGTAAGCAAATTAATCTTGGATTGGGTTTCAATGGCTTCTTGTTCATTTATTTTCTATTGTACGTATTCTTGGGTTGCGAAACATCAACCTGTCCTTAGATCACTTAGTCGATAAATTGCTTAACTGAGTAAATTTTAAATAATAAAAATATTTGTAATCCAAGCTACCAAGGTTTTCACCCCCGAATTTTTTTGAATCCGGTTTTTTGGTGAAGAGGGCCGTTTTGTATGTAATAAATTATATAAGTACGTCTGCAAGTATTTTATTTCATTTTTTTTTTTAAATAAATAAGTACAAATAAAAAAATATCCATTCACAATAAATAAGTCAACAAAAAAATATATACGTCTATAGGTAATTAAAGATTTTTAATTTTTTTTCGAAATTAGGGGTGGTTTATAAGGGTTGAACATTGGGGATATAAAATTTTTGTGTTGAACACAAACATGAGTTATTTCTTTAAAAAGTCTTTATAAAGGTCAGAAAAAAGAATTTTATATTATCATAACTTATACAGGGGTGAAATACATCAAACAGGGTTAAAAAAATCATAAATATCGTATTGAAGCAATAAGTAACTTTTAATTAACCCATACAAGTTTTTTCTATTCATTAAATGCTTATAAAGGCAAGGGTTCACGTATGGACTGTACAAGTTACAGGGTCATTAGTTTGATCAGTTTAGC
>NJDC01005336.1:83015-105673 GCA_002245475.1 Calephelis virginiensis
AAAATTTCGGAGGTAATTCTCTTTTTTACCTTGGTAGCTTGGACTATTGAAATGAGTAAATCTGCAAAAACATTTTTTTGTGTATATCAATCCTTCAATGTTATGAGCTATGGTTTTTGGAAAATACATTTCGTACAGTTGAGGATATCAGAATTACAAATTTGGATATTTCATCTTTTTCATATACCTAGTGCTGAAATAAAGTTTATATCAGTAGCAGTATAGTGCTCCGAGGTATGGACCTATTTAAATATCATTAAAATCCATTTGTATTTGACGGAGTAAGCGCTTACAGACCTTACAGTACATATACTTAGTGGAATCGATTATTTTCTTCTATTTCAAGTCGGTTACATATTTCATTATTTGCATATTTGCATATAGTCCACAGATATTTATTTCTTATATTTCTTGCAAAGCCCATAGACGTCTACTATGACTACTAAATTCTTAAATTTTCCAATGTTATATTAAATTTAATTGTTTTTCTTACATAAAAATCTTCTCCTGTCAATAATTAACACACCAATAAATAATTAGCAAAATGGTTACACCCGTGCAGCTGAGTGCAGCCAAGGGAAATACCTACATATTAATTTTTATGTAGATAGATTAGCTTAGAAGTGCAAAGGGTGTATATACTCATTATTCACTTATTAGCACATACTTAATACTTTTTCGTATTAAAGAAGTTGGTAGAAGAAGCAATTCCAAAGTTGTTTCGAAATACAAAAAACAAAATTCTAATTTGAATCAAATGACTAACATTATACAAAAATTGTTTCTAGTAGTTTTTATCATTAACTTAACAGAAGGGGATATCTAGAAATATTATTAAGCAATGTTAATAGCCACGTTTCAAGACCAGAATCCATTATACTACGGAGAAATCTTCAAGTTGAATGCCGGAACAATTATAATCATTGCTATCGATACTACTAAATAATACATTCGCGAGGTATTGACTTCAATGTTATATTTCTTTGCAATTAATTAAATGCTAATTGACTAAGCCTATTACAACCATGTATTCGAGAAGCTAAGAAAACTATTATAAAGCCCGCCACGTAGTAACGGTTTAGAAAAAAAACCGTATGGAATAATCGAAACTCAATTTCGAACGCAGCAAATCTATGGACCTAGCAGATTTGTATTAGAAACAAACCTTCATTCACATGGACCATACAAGCGGTCTTGTATGGTTGTGCGCGTCGTCATTTTTATAACCTACCACCGGATCAGAATTATAGTCATTTCTCTGTATGAAGTTTAAGCAGATTTGGATGTTGTTACATTTAAAATATTATTACATTTAATAGCTATATATACTTGCTCGCGTTCAATGGTTTCATTAGACAGCAATATTGGTTACCTGAACATAATTTTTATACAAAGTTTTTATCCCCATTATAATTCTTCGGGGGTTGATTTTTGAAACAAAAGTAGCCTATGTTTGATCTCGGGTCTGTAACTATATGTAAATCAATTTATGAAAATGGGTCCTGTGATTTAGCTGTAAAAGCGTAACAGACAGATAGAAACTCGCATTTACATTTGCAAAGGTGGCCTTATGACTTCAGAGCGATTTTTGCCTGAAAAACGTAGGGCCTTAAAATGATATTATTTAAGTAAATAAAGAAATATATCTGGATATAATATTATATAAATTGACCTGACCCCAAAGCAAGCAAATCAAATGCTTGTGTTATGATTATAGTCAGCGATACTAATACATAGAAATAATTCAAAATACCAGCAAAAATGTAATCATACAAATGCCTGTCCTCATCGGGAATCAAACCCAAGCTTCGTGGTTGGTCGAATGAGTTAGCCGTGTGCGCTAATCCCTCGGCCAGCAAGGAATAAAATCACTACATAGTATAAAAGAGGTCCTTTTGTATGCTTAAATCTTTCAAACTACGCAACGGATTTCGATGGGGTTTTTAAATAAATAAAGTGTTTAAAGAGGAATGCTTCTATGTATATTTTGAACCCGTGTGAATCCGGGTCGGGCCGCTATTATATAATATCATATAAAATAATAGAAAGCATTGATAAGTTTCGCAGAATATGAAATATGTAGCAATAACAAGGATATAATAATATAACAAGCTTCATGGTCATTTAAACGCATGTTAATGTCAAGAAAACCAACTCAGATTATAAGTTACGTAAATTCTATTGTCATTTCCGGCATACTGCTGATCGCTAGACTAGCACTTAACTGCGGTTTTGTCTACGTTTGGCTTAAGTAAGAACACTTTGTAAATTTGAAAAGTGTGTTAGGTCCGCCTCATACGTGCGGAATTTGCTTTAGGAATCCGATTTCAAAATTCAGTTCTTTTTCACTCATTCCCCTTCCAATTTCGTACGGAATAATTTCGAATTTATGTGGTAACTCCTGTATTTGTATAGATTGATTGAATTTTTTTCAAAACGGAATTCCGTAGCAAAATTAACTAACTAACTAACGTGCGTGACGGGTCTTAAGGCTATGGTGTGACCATTTTAATAATTTTCATAAATTTTGTATATAAAAAAAAAATATCTTCACGCCCATATCCCCGAAGAGGTAGGCAGAGGCACAACCAGGGTACCCACGACTAGCCGAAGATACTAAGTCCCATAATGTGATAGGTGGCAAGCCTATCGCCAACCGGGCACATATCCTATCCCGAGCAACATTTCTTTTATTAGAAAATTGGAAAAATCCAATTTTCTTTTTGTTGCCCGACCCGGGATTCGAACCCGGGACCTCATGCAGTCAAGTCCATTAACTGAACCGCTAGACCACAGAGGCGATTTTGTATATAATTTTATTTATAAAAAGTCTCATTATAATCTCATTTTTTTTTTAAATTTAACTTTACTTGCATATATATAAAAATTATGTCAGAAGAGTAAAACTCTACAAATATTCCTCTCTCCACCACTTCCCCCAAATATTTCGCATCTTAAGGAGGTAAGCATACCCAAGAATACCGACCGGATATCCGTTTGTTATATGTTAGTATATTTTTTATACAAATAATATAAAATATACAGCGTAACGAAAAATACAACCATGGATTCTGTACATGTTAGACATCAATATTATGTAGTTGCAATTTTGAGTCAGAAATTTCATGAATTTTTCAAAAAATTGTGTTTTTTTATTGATTTTACTATTATTTCAATAACACAATCTAACGTAAGTCGATTTTTATTTAATATCAAATAAATAACAACTTTTTACTAAAACAGCAATGTAATAAAACGGCGCATTAGTTCGGCACTTACAGCGCGCAGCTTAATGCTTATACTTTGTTCGCTATACAAGTCGGGCTGAAAACTGCTTAATATTTAACCCAATTGTTTTCGACAAAAACTGAACAAGGAATTTTGAAGTCTGATATGTATCTAAACTACCACAGAAGTTTTCATTACCTTTTTTTAATGACTAAATTGTAGCTAATTTCGCGATTTTTTTGCAACTTCACCGAGCTTTGTGGGCCGAGCAGAGTGCTCAGCCCGATATAGGATGTCAAAGACACCCTATATAAAATTGTTTTTTTCTATTTAATGAGAATGCTGCTGTTCGAATTAAACGAACGATAAAAAACTGGTTTAGGTAGATTAAGTGAATTTACTAATATAATTGTTACCAGAACTAGTGTCATACTCGTACCTCTATATTAACTGATATTTATAATTTAGTATTTGACCCATCATTAAATAAATTATTAGTATCAAAAAATGTAAATATAACAGAACAAGAATAACTTATAGTGGAGTATCTAACTACCTAACTTCATGATTTTCTGTTCATTTTTACTATTATTGCTTATATAGGGGTGCTATTTTGGAATTGACCCTAAATAATTTGTTATCAAGTCCACATATTCTTTGATTTTTGAGTGTGACAAACACACTTTGAAAATTAACTAAGAGAAAATTTAGTATAAAAAAACTCGAATTTTGGATTCAGGTTCATAAGAAATTAATATTAATGTTATCAAAATCTAAACCCAATAATATTCTCGCTAACATTTCATTCAAAATTCAGTTAAAATACACATTTTTGAAACTTGCGATACCTGTCACGTGACCTTCCACGTGGCAAGCATGGCTATTTTAATTTCGTTCAAAAAATTATATTTGTCATCATTAGAGTGGAATTTTTTGACAGTTCAAGTATAGTATCCTACATTGCACAAAGGAATTATATGTCCAACTAGCTGGCCTGGCGAACTTGGTATCGTATTCCCTGTGTATTGAACTTTTTCGTATCTTTAAAATAGATAGTTGTAATCAAAAGCCTTCAGTTATAAGTGCTTTAATAAACTCGACTTTTTTATGTAACATAAGATTTATTACCTACTTCAGGTATTTTATACCGGCGCCATAATTTGATTTAGGTATGCGGATAGATAAATGCATACGAACGCTGTAAGCGATAACGAAACTGAACTGATAACGAAAAATATGTAATGTGTCAATAGTGCAACAATTTTTCGGATAGCCTGTTATCCGAGATATCTATTAATCCTTTTCTGATAATAGATATCGTATTAGCGAAACACTACCGCGTATTTAAGGTGTGTATTTTGAAACAAAACTTGTTATACTCTATCATCGTGAAATCAGCACTTCAACAATTAATACCTACTGGACACAAGCATCCCCTACCGCTCGTGCTTCTCTGTTTTTTGCACATACATTTTTTGTGTTTTTTTTTTCTATTTGAGCGCGTTGATTTATGAAACTGTTGGTGAGATTCTTAATTACGAACAAAGTTGATAATACACCCACATATATATATCTATTACAAAATATGTTATCTGTAAACTTTTAATTTTGGAGTTTTGGCGCCATCGAGAGAAAAGATGGTCGAAGTTTTTTCGTAATTATTGAATTTCGTATTTATATTTATTTGGTGGCATTTTGTACAATTTTGTTCAATGAAAGTGCACAAATGAAATAATCATGAAGAAATAAGCGTAGCGTGTATTTCCTCGTTGACACCAAATCTCACTATATGAGCTTGAGTAATGAGGTCACAGCTTTACCCAATAACCATGACATGACTTATTGACAACTTATGACTATAATTGAATCTCGATTGTGGTAAATTTGATGCAAAGTGATGAAAATTTCTACTTGACTAATAGCAAAATGCTAACTTGAATGCCAAAACCTAAAGAAAGAAATAAGCTTCTTATTTCGGTAAAAATAATGTCTAGTACCGAAGTGTGTTTTGTACTCGTTTTGTTTTTTTTTAAATGGTACTGACAAACACTCTAAAAAAATTAGATTCCTTTACGAACATTAGACTATGGACTATCGTATTATTTAAGTAAAAAGACCCGATGTTCATCGATACCCAAGTATTCTTAGCAAGTTTAGGGAGCCTGATTTCACAGAACATGTTGAAAACAGAGTTTAGCAAAATTAAGATCAGTGTAAACGAGTTCAATTATCGGTTGTGATCCCATTTACGAACGAATGCAATTACTCTTTTAAATTTGACAAAATTTTTAACCCCATCCCATGAGATTCTACAATTTACATAACATAATTTATTATTAAACTACGTGGTAAGTTGATTCTCAAGGGAGTGGAGATAAAAATCTTGTCAAATTTAAAAGAGTACTTGAAGTTTAGGTATAAACGGGATTATTACCGATAATTGAACTCATTCACACTGAATTTAGTTTTACTAACTCGGTTTTCAATATGATCGGTGAAATCAGCCCTTGGTAATGTCACTAATCGCAGTTATCGTAATAAAATATAGTAACCATGATTATAGTGTATGTGATAATGTAATAATTTTATCTTACAGCGTTTCTGATTCAACTTACAAACGCTGTACTTTTGACACCTATTTATCTAACTCTTAAATCAGTGCGTAATTCTTAAATACATAGGTAAATGCATATCTTCACATGACCTTACAGGTTACTTTCGATAAAATAATTTATTGTTTATCATAACCTTAATGTTAATAAATTGCTAGTACTGTATCCAAGAGTATCTAAAGACATATCCGATTCCTATTTCCAATTTGCATGAAATCGAGATTCAAGAGTAACCCTACAAATCAGCTTAGACGGCAATTTAGGCAAGCAGACGGATTTCCTGATTGTAAGAAATTCACGCCGACTAGAGACACCGACATTGGCAATGGTGCGTTGCCAACCTGAAGCCGGGATGTTAGGCCTCGAGCAAAAGTATGTTTACCAGCAACCTTATCCTTCGAACCGGAACACGTCGACGGCAAGCTTTGACGTTATGGCGGCAGGAATAGGTAAGGCCGAGCGAGTCGCTGCGAAATCCTACCACTTAGTAGGATGTCACGGTGTTAGTGACGGAAAGCTTAGCTCGCCTTTTACAAGTTGCCTAGCAGAAAGGCAGGTGCTCTATTCTGCAAAGGACTCCGGACTAACACAGGGCAAAAAAATTTATTGTGTACTTTAGATTTAAATATATTTAATATGTGCCCGATGGCGATAGGCTTGCCACCTATCACATTGTGGGACTTAGCGTCTTCGGCTAGTCGTGGGTGCCCCTGATTGTGCATCTGCCTACCTCGTCAGGGATATGGGCGTGAAGATACTTTTTTATATTTAATATGTTTACTACCCTGCATAACACAGCTTATCAGCTCTGATTACAGAAATAAAATAAGTCACGTACAAAATAAAATGAATTATCAGTAATAAAGTAATAATCGAAATCTTTGATATTTGACCCAATTATCTTGCCAATATTATGAACAGTTTCTTATCTTCACTTCTGAGTTATTTGGGCGGGACAAAACAAAAAGTCGATGGATATTTTTTCAAATTAGTTAATTTTGCTGAAATTTGGTAGAGTCTAGTGTGTAATTGCAGTAGTAAAGTTTTCATTAAGAAATTAGTTTATCGTCTATTTTCTCGAGGTCGCTAAATCTCATTTCATGAACTTAAACAATAAACAAGATAATAATATACACAGACAATAAACAAAATAATGAAACAAGAAAAGTATTTCAAGAAATTGGGGGATAGTGAAACTCGTAGTTTGTTGCAAATTAATTAAAGTTGACTAATGGTAGATGCTTATGGCATGTTTAAAATAAATAAGTATCTATAGCTATATATAGATACTCAACAGTTGTGAAGGTTTAAAGTGATTTTTTAGCAATTCTTACAATAAAATGATTTTTATAAATCAATTTATAATAACAAGGGTTCGCTAATTAGGCGACTATCGACCATAACAAATTTTAATACCTCTTTGGTAAGAATGCTATCTTCATTTATCAAGACCTATTACTTTGTTTCCAAACTTTATGAACATTTTTTTGCCATCCGTGATCTTTTATCGTTATCAATATATTTGTTTGTGTGTGTGTCAAATGTATGGTAGTATGTGTAATGTTTAATGTTTTGTTTTAATGCACTTTGTAAGCAATGTTATTGAAAAATATTAGCTTTCTGCACTTCTCCTACACATGAACAATTGTGCAAAATTTTATAATATTCCGTCCGCTCAGTTTTCGTAAAAAGGAATCCCCAGATTTTGGTTCACGTATTAATGTTATGATAATAATATACCATACCAAATTACCATAAAACTGATGGTTATGGTACGAGTTCTTTTTTTATCACTAACTTATGTCAGACGACTCGACGGCTTCTCTACGTGCGTTTGCGTGTGTGTTCGTGTATGTGGCCGTGCACAAGCAAGCGACTTTCCTAATGGCAAGAAACCACCGTCGGCTATAGACTAAGACAACGCACACTATTCCAACACGGAACGAGATAGAGACGGGATCTAACATAATGTAGCCTAACGCTTTATTTCAAGCTACGATTGCACTAGTCGAGTAATCCATTAACCAAAATTACTAGATTACTAGCAATGGAGTCGTCACATCCCGCTGTCTCAAATGTCTAGAAATATTAAAATTACAATTTAAACTTGCGTGAGACTATTTACGAATGTAAAACATATGCAGGTGCCCCTAGCGGTATATAGGTTGCGATTTAACCTTTGGTTTTTTTATGATTTAATTTTTAACCCCGTCATGTGACTTTTCCGTAACAATGTAAAACTGGTTTGGTTGTCCAAACATACCTACTGTTTACATAATGTGTTTATAATACGATGAAATACTGCGAAATATCGACGTCGACGTAATTTTTATTATTAAAATACAATTAATACGTAATTTGAAATTGTATAAGATGCAACATAATAAAATACATAGCGGTTCAGTTGTTGGACTTGACTACATGAGGTCCCGGGTTCGAATCCCGGGTCGGGCAATGAAAAGAAAAATGGGATTTTCCAATTTTCTAATAAAAAAATTGCCCGGGATTGGAAATGTGCCCGGTTGGCGATAGGCTTGCCACCTATCACATTGTGGGTCTTCGGCTAGTCGTGGGTTGTGCCTCTGCCTACCACTTCGGGGATATGGGCGTGAAGATGTTTTTTTTTTATAAAAAAGTAGGACAATCAAGTATAATGTCGTCTCTTTGGTATAATGGTCTGGTGTCGGAGTTGGTTTCTTGAGGTCCCGTTTTTGATCATCGGGTCGGGCAACAAAAAAAAATTGGAAATGTGTATTAAAATTTTTTTTAATAAAAAAAGTTGTTCTTCAAGTCCCAAGTTTGATCCCCGGGTCAGGAAATAAAAAAAGAGAAAATGTGTATTACCAATTTTCTCTTTGTCGATAAGTTTGCCACCTATTACATTATGTGTCTTCGACCAGTCGTGGGTTTCCTGGATATGCCTCTGCCTACTTCTTCAGGGATATGCACGTAGAGATATTTTTTTTTATTTTACTATTACATGCTATATACCGAAGAGGTAGGCAGAGGCACAAATACCCGAAGACACTAAGTCTCATAATGTGATAGGTGGTAAGCCTATCGCCAACCGGGCACATATCCAATCCCTAGCAACCTTCTTTTGATTAGAAAATTGGAAATAGACATTTTCTATTTTTTGTTGTACGACCGGGGAATCGAACTCGGGAACTCAAGAAGTCACGTCCGGCACCGGAACGCTAGACCACAGAGGCGATTAGCGTACGTAATTCGTTCGTTGGTAAAAAAAAAGAAGGGTTGCACTCCGGGAGTGTCGGCAGAAGGGAAAACTTGAATATTAACGGTGTGCATTTTTGATATTTTGGAATGGTTAGGGAATAATTTAGCAGTATGAAAGTATTATTTTCATGTAGTAGAATACAATATTAAATTATTGCGGTATCGTACACAAACATAACAACACGAATATTCGCGCAAGCGCCCTGCGCCGTCTAAACGAACCAGCAGGCGCAGGCATACATTTTCGCTGCTTCGTAGTAAGAGAGGAATATACTTCCTCTCCTATGCCGCGCCGTCTGTTTACTCTCCACCCGTCTTACGAATTTTCGATCAGGTCACGTGTCCTGACGGGAGTTTAAAAGTTTTTACCCATTCCATAAAAAGTGCGCAACGCCGCTAAAGAAGTTTCCCTTTAAAAAAAACTCATTGGTAATGTCAATAAGAAATTACAATATAATAGTATTGATATGAGAATTCTTATAATCGCGATGATTTATTGATATTTAAATAAATACTCAAAGATTATTATTTTTTGTCACTTATCATTTTAAAACTTGTTATCATTTGTTTGTAATTTTGTACTTACAAAGATACGTTTTCTACTCAGATAGGTTGTCAGTTTCATGTAGGCAAATAATTATTGTCTTTTAATGATATCAACAAGAAATTGAAAACATTTATCCAATAAAACATTTTTAATTAAAATTATGTACAAAAAAGAATTGAAAAGGGTAATGAACGTGAAGGAAGCCAGACAGGTTTGTCAGGATCGTGAGGTCTGGCACTCGATACTCTCTGCCTAGCCCGTAAGGGACTTGTCGTGAAGATATGTATGTAAAATGATGTAAATTTGATATCAATTACTGTTTTCATTTTTTATGGAAGTAAAATTACGCCGGTTTTTTTTATAGAAGTAAAAAACCATGGCAATAAGTTATATCATAATAATAAAGGCAGTAAAAATGCAAGGTCCCACTTCGATTTCAGTAAATCATCTATGTATTTACACAAAAATCAAATATTTCCTCACTTTTTCTGGGATGCCCATCATCAGATCAAAACTTAGTGGCAATGAGACCTCGGACCTTTTCTTTTTTATTTTAAATACCTCGGAAGTGCGTTCTTTCAAATAGAAAAACAAATTAAAATCGGTTCAGAAATGTTGGAGAGTCGAATAAATAAATGTATAAGAATCGGACTGATAACCTCCTCTTTTTAAAGTTCGTTAAAGACAACAGTTACTTAATACAATAGGTACTTTATGCTAAGAACATATTAAACGAATAAGGTAATATACCATTAACTTGATAGGACGTACTGCTAGAGAAGATATAAAACCAAGAAAAAGTAGGTATCAGCCTTAGCCTTCAGACTGGCTATATAACATACTATTACTTTTTTGATTACTACACTAGCAGCACGCTATGATGTCCCGTCAGACACATTACAATAGTGATGTGGATGATAATTTTTTTGATGAATGACTAGCTGTTCCGGCGAACTTCGTTCCACTCGTTCAGTTTGGAAATGATTTATTTTTAATGATATTGAAAAGCTAACAAGCAGACGAATTTCCTGATGCTAAGAAATTCACGCCGTCTAGAGACACCAAATGTGGTAACAGTGCGTTGTCAACCTGAGACTGGGATGTTAAGCCTCGAGCAAAAGTAAGTTTACCGGCTACCCTTACTTCCAAAACGGAATATCAACAGCAAGCACTGAAGTTATGGCGGCGGGAATAGATAAACCGGTGGTACCAAACCGGGCGAGTCGCTGCCAAACTACCACCTAGTTTCCTCCTACCACTTAGTTTAAAATGTTGTTTTTCCTAGTTTCCACACTGTTGAATAAAATGTACCCTGTGTCCTTCTCATGGGTCTAAGTTACCTCCCCACCAATTTTCCCCCACCAAATTCCCCGCCAATTCGTCTTTGTGGTCTAGCGGTCCAGTGTTGGACTTTACTTCATGGCGTCTCGTGTTCGATTTCCGGGTAGGTCAATAATAAGGTAATGTGTTTTTTTTACTTTCTACTAAAGACAATGTTAGGCGGGATTTTATACGACCCCGATTGACGATAGCTTTGTTACCTATCACACTATATGATCTTAGTGTCTTCTGCCTGTCTCTTCGGGGATACCATCGTAAAAATACTTTTTTTTAATTATTCTCATCGGGACATACCTACTTACAACGCCATAAAAATAATTTCGATATACTTAGTGTTTACGAAGGCCATTTTTGGAAGTGGAATGTAAAAAAAATATGTTATTAACTATATATAAATATTTATCAAGCCTATATCTCGTATTTTAATTTTTAATATTATGGCGACTTGGCCAAACCCTGCATTTTCAACAATTTTATTTGGCTCGGTGTTTTCTAATTGGATCAACTTTTAAGACGCCTATTACACGAAAGGTATTACTGTCAGTTTTACTTGACCACAGTCATTGAATTGACTGACGGATAACCTAGCGTGTAAGCGGGCCATTACACGGTAGGTTTTGCTGTCAGTCTTACCAAAGTCATTGGATCGACTGACGGATAACCTAGCGTGTAAGCGGTCCATTACATGATAGATTTTGCAATTAGTTTTAGAACAGTCATTGAATTGACTGACGGATAACCTAGCGTGTAAGTGAGCCATTACACGATAGGTTTTGCTGTCAGTCTTACCAAAGTCATTGAATCGACTGATGGATAAACTAGCGTGTAGGTAAGCGGGCCATACATGATAGCTTTTACTGTCAGTTTTACCACAGCTATTGAATTGACTGACGGATGACCTCGCGTGTAAGCGGGCCATTCCACGATAGGTTTTGCTGTCAGTTTTAGCACAGTCATTGAATTGACTGATGGATAACCTAGATGGTCCGCTAAGGGATTTTTAAGAAGAAAAACGCTAATTCGTTTTTAATCGTACGTACTATTAGGATTTTCATGGGGTTATTCATTACGTATTCATTCAATTCTATTATGTGTATTTATGTATGTTTGTGTGTAATTGTATACTGTGTATTATTTATAACATGTATTGTGTATAAAATAAAACTAACAACAAAGCATCTTCAAGCCTATATCCCCAAAGAGGTAAGCAACGGCACAGCGAGGGCAAACACGACCAGCCGAAGTCACTTAGTCCCACAACTATCACCAATTGGTTACATATTCAACTCTGAGAAATCTGGTTTTTTAATAGAAAATTTAAAAAAAAAACACATTTTCTTTTTGTTGCCCCACCTGGGAATCGAATCCGGACCTCGTGAAGTCGAGCTCATCACCGCTAGACCGCAGACGCGATAAAATATACGGCGTATAAAATGTTTGCGCGAATGCCTAAACATTTTTAACGTCTATTCTCTGTGTGATGCAAGGGTTGTCACCTGTCTGGCCGAGACCACTTATTAGTTATAAGACCACCTTTGAGTAATCAATTGTATGTTTTCTTACCAACTTTATTAAGAATCCATAATCGGCTACATGAATTTCTATTTATACGCATTAGCATTAATTCATTTGTGTACCAAGTACATTTTTTTGACAATAATCACAAGTCAAAGAATACTAATAATACAATGTACATGTTCCAATGACCTTCGGTCATTTCTGAAGACACAATGAAGATCAAAGGTTTAAATTGAGCAACCAAGTCCTCGGAATTGTCAATTCTAAAGATTTATCGATTGTCATACTCTAATTAGCCTGACAATTACCCCATTTTAAGGTTGCAGCTATCTGGTGATTGTTTATCTGTGGAATTTTTGATTCAACATTAATAGGTAGTAATTTAACGTTAACAAACAATTATCCTAACTCAATAATTTTCGATGTTAAAGTAGAATACTAGTAGCCGTCCTATCTACAAATAGCCTAGTCCATAAATGATGTGAGACTTGGGGATGGGTCCGAAAATGCTCCCAAGTACCTATCACGAAGGTTAGATTGTAGTGACATATCACGTGTAATTATTTTTATTTAAAATTGCAAATGTCCGCTTCTTAAATTTTTTATGTTAGACGTCAGCAAATAAGCTCACGACTCTCCTGATTAAAAGAGAGCCGTGGCCTATGGACACCTCAGATGTTACAGGTCTGTTGCTGCCCTGACGCCGAGATGGATGAATAATTATTTGCACCTGAATATTTAAAGGATAATTTAATTTTTGTAATAGTGAGATAAAATTCCTCAGGTCAAGTGATAATAATTCTGTCCGAGTTCCTTCTACACATACTCCTATAGCCATTGTCTTACATTGCAAGTAGAGAGGCTTTGAAATTCTCTCCCTGTAGATATCAGGAGAGTTCCAAATATTAATATTTTTAGAAATATGTTAAGGCATCTTTTTCTACGTTTACTGTAATTTGGGTTGCATTTGACTTTACTTGTTCGTTTTTACTAGAAATACTTATTCTTAAAACAAGCTTCTGATATTAGGAAAATTTATTCCAACTAGTATTAGGTGCATATTTACCCCGGCTTTGCTCACGTGGCAGTTAATGTTTCACTGATTCTAGCTTAATATTAAGGACTTTAATACAAACTTTCAACCCCTATTCCTTAATCCCTAAGGGGTTTAATTTTTAAAAACGCTTAAATACGTATCTCCTTGTTTTTAATAAGTATCCCAAAAATAAAGATTTATATTTCTAACTTAAAAGACGACGGACTTTCATACAAACTTCAACTTTACTGAACTGAAGTTAAATTAAAAACTGAAGTTGAATTTATTTTAAACGTATTTATTTATTTTTATCCCTATTCCCTTCCATATAAACTATTTAGGAGTAGAATTTCAAAATGTTTATATTTTCTTAGATAACTCACCAAATTTCATGGCTGTAACTCTAACAGTTTTTGCTCGGTAATGATGAATCAGTTAGTCAGTCAGATTATGTTATCTTCTAAGTATAGAAGAGTACCGTTGCACAGTATATCGCTAAATCTTGTTCCTATTAGTTGCCTGGAAGAGACCGCTGATTTCGCAGTAAGGCCGCCTTTGTGTGTATATAAGTTTGAGTTTTTATATTTTTTTTTAAAAAAACATTATGTATTGTAGGTGCGTCGCTGTCTTATTGCCAGTGTGCTACGCCAAATGTCGAAATAAATCAACAAATAATTAGTGTAATGTAAGGTATCTTCACGCCCATATCCCCGAAAAAGTAGGCAGAGGCACAACCAGGGCACCTACGACTAGCCGAAGATACTAAGTCCCACAATGTGATAGGTGGCAAGCCTATCGCCAACCCGGCACATATACTATCCCGAGCAACATTTTTTTATTAGAAAATTGGAAAAACCCAATTTTCTTTTTATTGCCCGACTCGAGTTTCGAACCTTATTCTGGCGGCGATTATGAAGAAAGTAGTACAAGTAGAAGGAAAAATTTAAAGGTTTGGATCCTAGATGAATTAGGTTCTGTAATTTGAAGTTACTTTCAACTAGGTTCATTAAGATGAACAACCTTGAGCTGCCAACCTTGGCAAATAATTCTTGATAACAGATAAGGAAAAATACTCTGTCAGGTAATAAAAAAAAATGGACGACGTTCCTTAAATTATTTAATTACTTTTCCTATTGCTTTTGAAATATGCATAAGTAATTTGCAAGGTAGGGCTGCACCCGTGTAATCGCCTTTAACTTATCTTCTGATTAAGTTCATATCTACTTTGTAATACCAGAAAGAGAGAGAGAGAAAGATATAATTGAATACCAGAGAGAGATACTTTGGTAATACTGTGCGAAGTGGGAAAGTGTGCCAGGTATGTAACCTACATAAGTGTGAGTAAGAGATTGTCCCCCGTGTTGGGCCGTGTTGCATTGCGGAATAGACCATTTGCCTTCCTGCCATGCAGCTCGTAAAAGGCGAGCAAAGGCTTTACCGTCACTAGCACCGTAACATCTAACTAGTTGGTAGAGTTTCGTAGCAACTGGCCCGGATTGGTACCACCCCCTCATCTATTCCTGCCGCCATAACATCACTGCTTGTCGTTGACGTGTTCCGGTTCGGAGGATCAGCTAGCCGGTATACTTACTTTTGCTCGATGCCTAACATAAAGGCCTCATGTAGACAACGCACCATTACCACCATTGGTGTGTATTTCAAATACGATTTTCCACGAATTTATAGTTAACGAGATGACGAACAAAAATGCTTACTTTTTGAAACATAATCTAGCGTATCGTTAGAACACGTTTATTCACTTAAATAACAATAAAATTAAAATATTTCAAAACTATTGTTGCTTAAAACCATCGCGGTTACGTCAGCTTTCAAACAAAAAAATCCGCACCGAAAGCGGTCTATCCGTTCAAAAGGTGTAATGCCAAATACAGACACACACAAACACGCAGATGCGTCAAACTTATAGGTAACACCGCTCTTTTTCCGACGGGAGTTAAAAACTAGCACCTTTCAACTAGACGGTGTTCAATATAGGTATTTCAATTATATCACTACCTTCCCCCAAGTAAACTTCAATATTTAAAAAAATAACTTATTAATTCTATCCTCGGTAACCAAACTTGAAGTTAATCGTCAGTGAAAGAAGAAGGTTGTGAGTTATATTCCTGTTTTTAAAATATGGATATTTCTCAAATTTGAAATAGATTTCAAGAATAAGTAATATCAACATTACATGTAGTATTTTGTGTGTATAAAGTTTGACATATTTAGCAATCCTAGAAGGTCTTATAACAACATTCAAGAAGAATTTGCACAAAAACCGACGCAAGTAGGTATTACTAGTTAGGTACGTATTTGACGGACGCGGATTTGGGTAAAGTAAGATTTAGCGAACGCGTACGAAGTGAAATTAGCGTTTGTTTATATTAAACATTTATTGCTTTTCGATATAAAATAAAAGATATTTTGGTATTTAAACAATAAACTTCCTAATATATTAATGAATATAACAAATGTGATATGTTAAATAATTGATGTGTTATACCAATGATTAATGATCTGGATAAATGAATGGCGTTTTTACATAAACACAAAATGTATAGTTTTTATAAAAAGCGAAGAAGTGCGTTTTTGTTGCAATTTTTGTTTTTTTGTAGATAAAATTACGGATGGCAGTTACAAATTACAAGAAAAGAATGAAAATGGTGTACCTACCTGTTTCGCATAATTCCCACATATTTTAAAAGTGCCTATTACATTTTACTTATACTTACCTATTTTAAAATAAGTAATTTTTTGCTTGCGAAATGTAAAAACTTTTAAATGTTGATATGAATCTAAATAAGTCTACAGTCATTAGTTATTATAAAAAACCACGTGATTTTAATAGAATGATACAAAACATACCTACCTACGACGATTATGATTGTTAAATATGTACCCGTTATACTTATATTCAGTTAAATGAATAAATGTTAATTCAGTATTTTGAATTAGACTTCAATTCAACGATAGGTAGGTATCATCTCTCAATGTCTTCCCCTACTGATACGTTGTAGTTTGCTTTTCATTAAAAAGTTACGTAATGTGTAACTGAATTGTAAATAAAATATTGTTACAATTTATTCATAACAAAATTGTTGTATTTTAATAACTTTTAACTAGTTATTAAAATGTATTTAAACTGAGAAATTTTATTTCATAAATTAAATTTCACAAGGTTCTACACATACCTATATGAAATGAGTTATTTAGTTGCTTCCTTAGAAATGAATTTGTGGGTAGAATAAAAAAATATTAATAAAATAATATATATTATATAAAATATGAGGGAGAATAGCAACAGGTGAGACATAAACATAAAAATAATAACCACAAAACAATAATTCTACGAATATTTCCATAAAACAAGAAAACACTTCATACAAAAAAAAACAACCTGAAAATTGCCGCTCACAATTCGCCTTCAGTATTTTCTTAAAACCCGTTTAAATTATGTGGTTCACTTAACGCTTTTAGTTAAAACAAATTTTAGGTCTCCATAATTTTGCCGTATTATACACATACAGTTCGATGTGGCCTACGTGACTCACGGCCTCCTTGCAATGGTGTCGTGGCGCCAAACAAATTACTGCCTTAATGACATAGAATGTCCTATGAAAGTGCAAGAAATAGAGACTGCACAATTTATATACAGAAAATCATCACCAAATTAACACGGACTTAATTAACAATTGGTTGCGTAACAGTGAAAAAGTCCGCACATGTTAAATTCACGCATCAGCTGATCTTTGCGATACTTACCCCAAGAGTAAACTAGGTTAACTGATAGAGCAAGGAAGGCGAACAAACACTGCATTGCACACATTTTGTTTCATGAAATTTTGAAAATCCTCTTTAATAACACATTAGCTTGAATAATATTGGTACGAGTTTCAGTCAATGTCAATCAGAGGGCGCGTGCCGCCAACAACCGCGCCAACCGCGTGTTGGACCGAAACTAACAGCTAAAATCGGTCGTCCGTTTTGCCGCGATGCTAAATAACAAGTGTGCCCTATTCATTGAACGATTTCGCGCATGCTCCTCTACTTTGTAGTCAGTCTCTCAAATCTTATCAGCTTTAATTGGAAAGATTCGGTAACTGCAAGCATTGGGCTTGTTTACAGCCTTGAAATTTAATTATCATTCCATAAAATGATAATGAATTAAAACACGTAACTAGGAACAATCCAAAAGATTAGTTGCTTTACTTTGAAAAGTATTTTTAAGAATAAATATTTTTATATGGTGTGCGATGAATTTATGTGAGATGATAATATTGCAAATTTAGCGTTACGGGAGGGTTAAAATAATTTTGTTTTATATTATATTGTATTTCTTAACAGACATACCTAATTTATATCCTACACTGATAATGATCTACGACTAGCTTTAAAAGAATAAAGAAATCCGTTTGTTATTTCTCAAAAGAAAGGCACAAAATTAATATATATGTACTTACCTAATTACTTTTCCGACTAAGACTATTTTTTTAATTAATTTATTGAATATTTTGAATTATGTGTACGAGTTTATAATGTACATATATAATACATTATTTTCCTTTCATTTATAATGAAGACAAGAAATTATTTTTTTTTTACATAAAGGCTGCCAATAATGTAGGAGGTACTTAAGAATTTAATTTTATGGTTTTAGACACCAAATATAATATTTTATTTGGTCGTTAACAACAATACCCTAAAAATATTTAATATCAATAAATTATTAATAAATGCTTTGCTATTTGATTTCAATAATATGTACCTAACATAAATATTAACTTCAATATTATTTTTTTAATAACTTGTTCCATAACCAGTAATTAAATTGTAATTTATTTAGACACTATACAATTAAAAACAATTGTATATTCATTTTTATCGCGTAGTTTAATAATTACAAAAATGGATCGTGGAACTGTAAACTTAAATACTTAAGTTTTAAAAAATATGAATTTCAAATGTCTTCCGTTACTTTAACATAAACTTGATTAATAAAAAAAAAATCAAAAGTTTAATCAACAATGCCGCGAAAGAAGCGTACTTTGAACTTTATTTTTTAACGCGTACGAGTTTAACGGTTTATCCGCATCAAAAATATAACGAGTCTCAAAAGTTATAAGATCATTGATAATTCTCAACACACTTGTCACTAATAATAACTATTACAATTTATAGTTTTTTTTTAAATTGCGTCCCATCTAAACGTTTACTACTATTAGTACACCACTCCAGATTGCTTTTTTTTAATTAAGTAAAATATGGCAATTAAAATGTTTATGTTATACAGTAAGTCAGGAATTAGGAAAATGTTAATGTTACATATAATTACAAATATCAGCAGATTACTTGAGGTTTTCAATAAAATAAATATGTTTCACTTCAAACGCTTTTAACCGATTACAAAATGGAGGAGATAATCAATTGACTGTACGTTTTTTGTTTAACATACACACGCGATTATTCAATCAATAACAAACTAATTTTAATGGTGATTCCATATTTATTTTTTCATTTTACGACTAGTGATAGTGAGATAATGTAATATATATATATATATAAATGTACATGGGGGATGTAAATAAAATTAATGTACGATCTTCTTGGAATCTTAAGCATTCCAAAATACAAATATCATATCGTGACATGGTAATTAGATACTTTTCGTCGGTTTTTTGCAGTTTTACTACGGGTAAAACTACCTAAGATAGAAGATAGGCATATTAACTTCATTGGTATTTATTATATCTATATCATGCAACGGAATCCTTAAACTTATTTTTTACCCACTTGAAAAGGTCAGATGGATTTGAAACTTCACTTACCAGGTGCCGGGAACAGCACAATAATTAAAAAAAACAGAATCTTCAGGATATGTATTCTGCCAAACCGAAAATATTTCTTGTTCAGAGCTTCTGTCGCGTGCGCTGCGTGAACGGTTCAAGTTACGCAAAAATCATAAATTACCAAATTATTTGCCGTATACAATTTTTGACTATGTTGATGACCTGATAATGATAATGATAATGAGTTGTGCATTATTATGTATAACCAGAGATTAGATATATTATATATAAGATATTAATAAATATCACAAACAAGTAATCTGGACCACCTGAGAATCCCATCTTTTCAAGAACCATAGATCCATCAAATTCAGTTTGTTATTGACTTAATCGCGTAACAAATATACAAAAAAACAAAAAAAAATACATAGGTACAGTTAAATTAAGACACTTCACCTTGATTGGAGTTGGATCCTAATGTTCACATATTTCCTGTAACATATACATATACTAGATGTCACAGATATAAATTTCCCTGGACAAGTCACACAAATTGAACCCCAAAGAAAGCATATTATATGCTTGTGTTATGGGTGTCAGTCAACGATTCTAATACATAGAAATACTTAAATAGATACCAGAATATATTTAATAAACAACCAGACCCGGAAATGCAGACATCTAAATGTTCATTACATAAATGCCTGCCCCGCCGGGAATCGAACCCGAGCCTCGCGATTGGTCGATGTAGTTAGGCGTGTACGCTAGCCACTCGACCAACGAGGCGGTCACAGATATGGATATCAACATAGTAATATATATCTAAGTAAGTATATGTCGCTACATTGACATGGATATTCCAATAATGTGCAGCAAAACTGCAAAAAAACCGACTCCAATTGCTTTACATGAACGTTCATTGTTACAAAAATATGTATTAGATGTTACTCAAAAACTACTAGCTAGATCTTTAGGTCAAATTTACGTCAGACCGCTTCCAAATCACGACTAAAGAACCATCAAAATTTGTTATTGTCCGAGTAATCTTGTAACAAATATAAAAAAAAACATCAATGAATTATACACGAAAATGATTTGGCACAATAAAACTGCCAAAACATATTCTAACTAGATATTCCATTGTGTACAACTTCGTGATTCGATATTTTGATTGTATGTATTCTTTTTTCGAAAGATAGTAAATGGTTCTGAAAAGTTTTTGAGTTACACTTAACAATGCATACATTTTTCACTTATCTTGACGACCTCATTAATGATAAACCATTGATGAGGTCGTCAAGAAATCATACATTATGATAAAACTAATATGGGACCACGTTGGAATCATGACCTATCTTTTTTAAAAAAAACCATCAACATCGGTTGACTATTGCCAATTGGCCGAGTAATCGCGAAACAAACACACAGAAAAGAAATGAAAAAAAACATGCAGGCGAAAAGAGCATTTCCTTTTTTTGGAGTCGGTAATTACTTTTTAGGAGTCGTTTTAAAAATTGGACCTTAACTCATTTGTAATTAAAAAATATGTAAGCTATGTTTGTAAGTTTTGTTGCCACATCTCCGATAAACTACAGAACCAATGTGAACCGGTAGTTTGTTATAATATATCTGATTTATAAAGACAAATATCTAGTTTATTCGTGTTATATTTACTCGCCTCTGTAGACTTATGGTCCAATGGTGGCGTTAACTACATGAAAAACCGGGTAAGTGAGATTAAAAGTGCCTTCGGCTAGTCTTGGAAGGCCTGGATGTCCCTTTACCTGCCTCTTCGGGGATACGACGGGCTTAATTATATTTTTGAAGTGAAAACTTCTTTAGCGGCGTTGCGCACTTTTTTTAGAATGGGTAAAAACTTCTAAACTCGCGTCAGGACGCGTGACCTGGTCGAAAATTCGTAAGACGGCGAGGGCTCTTGCGTGAATGTTCGTGTTGTCATGTTTGTGTACAATAGCGCAATAAATGAATATTGTATTCTACCACATAAATAAAAGTACTTTCATACCGATAATTAAAGCTATTCGTGCAAAATTATTCCCTAAGCATTCCAAAATATCAAAATATCAAAAATATTCAAGTTTTCACTTCTGCCGGCAGTCTTGGAGTGCAACCTGTAATTTTTTTAAATTAATTTATAGATGTTCGAAGATTACAGGCGATTATTATATGTAGGATAGTGGTCCAACTTGGGCATGTTTTCGTAATACAATAATTCCGACTCGAACTTAGCCACTTCGTTTATAGTTAAGTATGATACTTGGTGGTAATTTCGTTGCGCACTTACTAAACTAATTTTAAGTTATCGCTATCTTCTTTCAACGAAAATAATAGAAAGAGACAAAACACTGTTATTGTCTGATCAGTGTATACGCGATATTTCTACTAAGCTAGGTGCTAGACGGTAGAGTTTCGCAGCGACTCGTCCGGATTGGTATCACCGCTTTACCTATTCCTGTCGCCATAACGTCCAACGCTTGCCGTTGACGTGTTCCGGTTCGGAGGGTAAGGTAGCCGGTAAACTTATTTTTGCTCAACGCACAATTAGCTACCACCTTTGGTGCCTCTAGGCGGCAAGAATTTCTTAGCATCAGGAAATCCGTCTGCTTGTTTGCCTTCCATTATCATAAAAAAAACTGCTTATTTTATTACTCGGAAACCATAGATTAAAAATACTACAATTTGACATGTCCGGACTAATTTGACAAGTCTAAGAAGTTCCATCTCTTTCGTTTTTGTTTCATTTGAAAAAGATACCATGCATCTAAAATAAGTAAGTAGTTTTTGAACAGCAGAATACTTATCACTTACGGCTGCATGAAGAGGAGGCAAACGAGCAAGTGAGTCACCTGATGGAAAGTGATCACCTCCGCCCACGGACATCCGGAACACCAGGAGTATCACAGATGCGTTGCCGACCTTTAAGGAATGATTACGCTCTTTTCTTGAAGGTTCCTAAGTCATAATCGTTGGGGAATACCGCCCTCGGTAACTGATTCCACAAAGGTGTTATACGGGGTAAAAAATGTCTTCGGAAACGCACAGTTGTAGACCGCCACGCATCGAGATGATAGGCTTGATACCTTAAGCTCTGACGCGATGTCCGAAGGTGGAAATCAGCGGCTGGAATTAAACCAAACAACTCCTCAGAGCATTCCCCATGATAAATGCGGTAGCGAACACTGAGTGACCCAACATCTCTACGCAACGCTAAAGAATCATGCCGATTGGTAATTGCCCGGTCATTGACAATTCGAATTGCTCTACGTTGAATGCGGTCAAACGGAAGGAGCTGGTACTGTGGAGCCCCTGCCCAGAGTTGAGAACAGTAC
>NJDC01005337.1:7218-19955 GCA_002245475.1 Calephelis virginiensis
ATTATTATGACTTGTTTTTCGAAAGTTTAGTAGAGCAGATCTATTGGGCATAGAATATTGAATGTTATCACTGTTTTCTAAATGAACAGACTTATTGTAACCTTTACCCAGTGGGACCCTAGGTTTAGGAGGTAAGTATGTGGTTTTCCTATATGACTTTTGAGTGTTATCAATGATGTGGGAGGATGCAGAATAATCTGAAGGTGGAGAAAAAAGTTGACGTGCAACATTTGAGTAACACCGGCGAACAGGAGGGAATTGCTCTGATGCTTCCATGTAAGAGACATTGTCCACAGATATCACTGCTTTAATAGACTTCTGCCTGGTCAACTCAGGACAGCTTTGGTCAGATGCAAAATGATGCTCTGAGCAAAGAATACATATTGCCTTTTCTACTAGAATATTACGACTTTCTCCAGGTTGAGACTCAGAATTCTCGATTTGGATCTACACCGATTTTTAATACGGCCGAACTGACAGCAGTTTAAGCATTAGGTCGTAGGTAATTGGTAAACTTCTACTTGCATTTAAGTGTAATATTATGAAAATACTCAATCGGTCGCCTCTGTGGTCTAGCGGTTCAGTTGTTGGACTCGACTACATGAGGTCCCGGGTTCGAATCCCGGGTTGGCCGACATAAAGAAAATTGGATTTTTCCAATTTTCTATTAAAAAAAATGTTGCTCGGGATAGGATATGTGCCCGGTTGGCGATAGGCTTGCCACCTATCACATTGTGAAACTTAGTATCTTCGGCTAGTCGTGGGTGCCCTGGTTGTGCCTCTGCCTACATCTTCGGGGATACAGGCGTGAATATACTTTTTTTTTAAATAAAATATTACTTACACTACCATGCATTTGGCACACACAAACAAATATATTGATAATAACGATAAAAGATCACAGATGGCGCACTAAAAAGTTTGGAAACAAACAACACAAAGTACAACAACAACAAAGTAGTTGGTCTTGAGAAATGAAGACCCTTTGACCAAGTGAAATTCAAAGTTTATACTTCCCCATATAAAATCACTTTTATCCAACAAACTAACAAGCGGGAAAGATCGTCTCTGCTTCTGCTTCCGCCGTGGAGCACACAGAACAAATAACTTACACAAGTCGAATTCACCTACAAAATGCAAGCAAACTTGTATCTTAATCGGTACGCGAAAAAAGGCTAATGTTGCGTTAAGCAGTTACATCTGAAATACATAAAAAACTCACGCATAGCAATAAAAAATAAAACTTAAAACAATAAGGATCACAACAATCACGACGTGACATTATAATATGTGCTTGATACAACTCGTTTTAATCTTCCAGGTAAAAAAAACATTCATATTTCTTGATCCTAAGAAAATACACAATAAATAACGCGCGCACGCAACGTGGCTTACGTGCTTATCAACAGCTGATCATCGACTAGCAAGTGTTAACCCCGACGTAAGACTCTTCAAGAAGTACGCCGCATGAATGTACTCCTACTACTTTAACTGCGGAGTGAAACCTCCCTGCCTGTACCTGTGTCATAAATTTCCTTTTTACCTTTTACTTTTATTTATAAATAAGAAGATGACATTCTCGATTCTTTAAAAACACACATAACAAAACCATTAAATACTCATTCTATTGCTAACATGTTATCATATTGTATTTAGACCACCCCATGAATAATGTATTTAGAACATTATGCATGCACTTCACTTATAGGGAAACGTGGAAAATTCTACTTCTTTTTACAATCAATATCATGTTGTATGCAAAGTTGTCACGCGTGAGCTGAATTCAGGAAAATTTCATGTAAATTTTTCAATTACTGGAGCATCCGGTTAACGGTCATGCAAGGATCACAACTCGCAAATTTTAGCATTAAAATTTATATAAGACATGTTTTACAGCAAATTTTAGGTCCGCGTAATATGATACTTGAGCGAAGTACATATAATACTGTAGTATTTGTAACAAATTAAACAGTAAAAATATCCATTGAAACATACTGCAAACAACAATCTACTTGAAAATACAAAAATCTGGAGCAGAGTATTTTAATCTAAAGAGTTTGCTCTGTGAACTGATTAGCGGGAGGGGCCGAGAATGATCATGAATAATTTATTCATGCAGATCAAACTTCGCCAGCGCTGGGAATAACTTGAATATTGGATTCGTTGCTCGTCATTCACGTTTTTTACAATTCCTTATACCGCTAACTTATCTGTTAATTACTGGATATATTTTCTGGATCAAGGCACATTGATACTGAACTCATTATAACTTCTTTTATTTCCCGGTAATGGTCCGGGTCTTCTGAGTAGAATAGAACACCTGCCTCTTTACATACCAGTTTGTAAAAGGCGAACATAGATTAAATGGATCATTTACTAACGAGATTATTGGTAATAAACTCCTGTGCAACAACTGGCCCGGGTAGGGATCCACCGCCTTACCTATTTCTGCCGCCATAATGACGCTGTCACTGTGCAGGAGTTAGGGTGCATGTCTACCTTGCACAATAGGCCTAACAATCCGGCTATAGCTCACATTTTTCTCTTACCATCAGGGGATCCGTGTACCTGTTCGCTGCTTTATCCCATAAAACAAAGCATTGTACCCGTATTAGTGGTATACGTACAAATCGTATAAACACGGTACATATATAAAAAAATTTTTAGCCATTTTTGTCTATCTGTTTGTTACAGATAATCACTGAAATGGCTGAACGGATGTTGACGACACTTTGACTTGCAGGTAGCTGACGTAATAAAGTGTAACTTAGACTGCACTCATTTTCGAAAAATGTTTTTTAACTATATAACTAAAGTAACTAAATCTTTTTTTTATTTAACTACTTTTTAACTTACACAGGTGTGGGTTTCAGCGGAAGAGATGATTTAAAGCATTTTAGGCATCATATGTGATGCCTAAAATGTTTCAAATGTTCAATGAAACTCCGCTTAGCTGATAACGAAGTATAGAATTCATAAACCTATTATCTTTTCCTCCACTAAGTATATTATTCAAGTTTATGTAGAGCTGTACATTTTGGTTGTACATCTACCGACATAACGGAAACGTAAAATATTACCTAATAATTGTAGCTGTATATCATTTTAGATTAAAGTCTCGAGCCTAATGCCCTACTGGAAAAAAATATTCTAATATTATTTCTATACTAATGTTATAAAGCTACAGAGTTTGTTTGTTTGTTTATTTGAACGCGCTAACATCAGGCACTACTGATACAATTTGAAAAAATTGTTTCAGTGTTAGATAGCCCATTCGTCGAGAATGGCTGTAGGCTATATTATGTCATCTCGCTAAGACCTATAGGAGCAGAGCACAGACGAAGAAAGTTTTAAAATCGGGGGATGTTTTTTTCTATTGAGAGCGTTCCCTTTAAAAGTTCTAAACCAGTTCCCGACAGCATATTTTATCTATCTTTTTAGGTTAGTTAACTAGAAAACAAAACTAAATATTTGAGCATAACCTACAATCTACATGATATAAGATTATTATAAGCTTAAAAGTATTGACTCACGCATACAAACGAAGTCGCGGATTAAAGTTAGTGCTAACCCAAAGTAATTTTTCCAAGCAGACAAAAACGCGAGCAGAAGCTAGTTACTAATATAACTTGTTACACTATTCGATTGCAATGATATAGAGCGCTCTGTTATTTTAACGGCTGCCAAGCTATTTGGTGATTGAACATGGTTTATTTAAAAATATGGTCTTCTAAGGAGGTCTTTATAGGAACGATATCAAAGTGTTTCGTGCATAAGGTGACAATAATGAATTAGGAAAAAAAATACAGATAAAAGATTCACTGGTAATAATAGACGACAATCGAATTTAATACGTATATTACGGCAGTATGTAGCTTTCTTCAAACTAAAATTTGAAACATTAAATTAAGGTTTAATGTGAAGTATAACTATGGATCTGAGGGTGTCCCTTTATGGGTAGCTCACAGAAGGGTGAGAAGTGTTGGTGGGGGGGCATCGCGTCAGCGGATATTTTTGCTCAGTATGGGAACTTCAAACATTGCAGTTGCACGCATGGAGAACTCCGACGAAGAATTTTCCTTTTCTAAAAAGGAGGTCACCACAAAAACTAAAAACTAATAAAAGTTAACATAAAATAGAGATACGTTCAATTTATTTTTAGAGAAATATTTTAGATAATAACTATAACCATATATATTGCCTCTGCGGTCTAGCGGTCCGGTCTTGACTTCTTGAGGCCTCGGGTTCGATTCCCGGGTCTGGCAACAAAAACATTAGAAAATATGCGTATCTACAATTTTCTAATGAAAGTAAGATTGCCCGGGATTGGATATGTGCCCGGTTGGTGATAGGCTTGAATTGTGTAGGACAAGGCTGGCTACGTAGGTTCAGCTGTAGGTCGCCATTGGCCATGGGGGCTGCCCGCTGGGTGCCGCGTGAATATCCGCCGCAACGTGGTCCGGTTAGTATGCGCTATCCTTAAAGGAGGCGTTAGAAATAACCCCGTGTTGGTCCGGGCTCCTTTGCAGAATAGACCATCTTGCCAGATATTTCGTAAAAGGCGAGCATAGGCTTACCCCTTACTAACACCGTGACATTTGACAAGGTGGTAGAGTTTCGCAGCAACTCGCCCGGATTGGTACCACCGCCGTACCTATTCCTGCCGCAATGACGTCAGTGCTTATTGTTGAAGTGTTCCAGTTCGGAGGATAAGGTAGCCGATAACCTTACTTTTGCTCCAGGCTTAACACCCCGGGCCCAGGTTCGCAACGGACCATTATCACTTTAGGTGTCTCTAGGCGACGTCAAATTCTTACCATCACGAAATCCGTCTGCTTGTTTGCCTTCCAATGTCATAAAGAAACATGTCTGTTACTGAAGACTGGATTAGGTTAACCGGTAGTTACAAATCAAGGAAAGTTGGTAGAGTATGTACAAAAAAAATTTACTACTTAGGCAGTTATCAAAATATCACATTACGGGCTGAATAAACGAATACACTTTAATAAACATCGACCATTACAATATTAGCCATTGTTACACTTATAGTATTGACATTTGGAATAACGTACTCCGAGTCCAATTGCAACCAAATCTAAATATGATGATGGAATCCTACATATATCGAGGATAATAGTTATCTTTTTGTGTACTTCAACCACATATATTTGAAGTTATTTTTTTGCAGTTTTACTGTAAATATAGAATAGTACTTACATAAATAATAGTGTAAGCCTGTAGTGTTGAACTGACAGATGTCTTTCTATTATTTTTTTCAAGATAGTTCGAATACTTAGTAAAACTGGAAGTTTAACGGTAGTGCTCAGAGACGTCAATCATATTATATTCAGCCATTAAGTTAAGTGTCATGAAAACGTCTTAAGAAATATTTATTTAAACGCCGCTTACCTACTTACCACGAAAGAACATAGAAAAAGTTAAAGGATTTTTATTTATAGTTGTTAATGAATCTTCGAGTTCAAGCTCATTTTAAATAAACTCCATTTTGTATCCTGACAAAAAATGAGAAAATAATCTACTCGCTGACAAAATTCCATCCATTACAGTGAATCGAAGCCATCAAACATTTCCAATCGGTAAATCGGTATCATTCACCCGGTACAGCTATATTGATGTCGTGATTTCCATAACGTGTAGCTATTGAAAAAGACAAAACAGCAAATCAAAAACATTCTTTAATGTACTCCATCAACATATAGGTATATCAGACACATCTTAACACTAACGTTGGAGTATTTTTTTGGACCGTAAGGTTACTATTTTGTCAATCTGGGGGCACGGGAGTGCACCCGCCAAGGGCACTAGCTACCTTATCTCTAAGCGGTTCGTCGTATTTTTGAACCCACCTCCCCTCCCAACTTTCCCTTCTCACCCCTCAGATGCACAAGAAATATACCCCAAAAAAAGAAATAAAAAATTAGCGACAAAAAATATCTTATAATAATATCATAAGCAACCTACAAAAAGAAATGAAATCCCACATAATGTTGACACAAAAAACACAAAAAAATTAAATGTTGCCAAGACGAGACAGTGTAGCTCGCACTGTCAAGAAGTAATCAGATCTCGTGTAGAGCAAAGTTTCTAACCCTACAAACACAGCCCTAAATCAATAAGCCCTAATTTCACACTCAAGTTACGCGTAAATACTACAGCCATAGCTCGTACCGCGAAGGTTGTAGCGTGTAGCAGAGTTTTCCCGCCATAATCTCGTAGGCTTGCAAAAAGTGGACTTAACTGGCGAGTCAGCCGCAAGGAAAGAGTTTAAGATTGAAAAGATTTTTAAGCTCAAGCCCATATGACAAATAGCAAAAAGTCCATGCGGCCGACTCGCCAGTTTAGTCCACGGTTTGCACACCTACGAGATTATAGCAGGAAAACTCTGGTACGCCCTACGAACTACGCGGTACGAGCTATGGCTGTAGTATTTCCCAGTAACTTGAGTGTAAAATTAGGGCTTATCGAGTTAGAGCTGGGCATGTAGGGTTAAAAACTTTGCTCAACACGAGATCTGATTACTTTTTGACAGTGCGAGCTATATTGTCTCGTCTTGGCAACATTTAACATGAAATGTTTTTGTCGAATTTTTTAATACACATTTCCACATGTTGCAAATTGTCTAAATTAATGAAAGTGAATGCTACGTTACGGTGTTGCATTTGAAATGCAAGTTTGTACCAAATACGTTTTGAATATTGTTAAGAATATTTAAGAAATATATTAAAGCTTATTGTACGTTTTATCACCTGTAGATGGTCTAAGCAGCAATTCGCCCGGATTGGTTCTACCTTGCCGAAACAGTCCCGTGTCTCGCCACTGTCATGTTCCGGTCTTTGGAATTAGATAGCATTAGCGCCCCAGTGCTTGACTCCGTTGCCAGCAAGAGCCTAAACACGATGATGACCATTTTGGATTTGATATTTTACAAGTCAAGTACAAAAATAAAAATACAGTAAAAATCACAAAACTTACTATTACACTGATATTATTAGTATAAACCGGACAAAAAGACATATTGCGTACATTACTTGACACCAAATAGTGATAATTGGTTATTTGGAAAACAGAGTACTAAAGTAGAAAAACTAGAAACCCTCCCAGGGTAAGGGTACAAAAGAGGAATGTCCTGAACGTTAACGAAAATACGAGTTATCCTGCTTTTGAAAAACAAACTCTTTCAGATGTAGTGGTGGTAGATTGATTCTCAGTTGTTTTGTGGTAAGATAAGTCAACATATTTCCTCCCAGAAATTTTAGATTTGAATTAGCTGTTTTAACAGGTTACCTTTATGTTATATTCCTGTGTAATTTTTTTACACGACAATTTTTATTTCTAATTTTTAAACATTAAATGCGTGAAATTGCGTGAAAACAAATGTTAGGTATACTTAATATTTTCATGCTATTTTTTTTTAATTTTGAATGATCAAAAAATTGTACGAAAATGTCATTACCATTCCCCAGTTTACATTGCTTTAGGCCTTGCCCAGGTCTACTGAGGCCATCCGCAGTGCTAGAATAGAATAGCTTTTGTATAACTTAAATAGTACTAAAGAAACATAAAAATTTAATGTCTTCCAGAGATTAAAAATTTTCTTTGTGAGTCAATTTGTAGGTATTCAATTATATTTCCCGATTATTTTCAAACCAGTCAAATTCCATCCACATAAGATGTGGCTAGCATAAAATTCTTATTACTATGGGCTGAACTTTCCAAGGTCATATAAAACTAATTAATAAAAATTAATTGTTGATGTCGAATACTGTATGAACTTAAGTGAACATTTTTCATTAATAATATTGCTCTGACTGTCATGTTTTCTTGTCTCTTATAATCTGTCTTTAAAAACGCTTTAGATGTATCAATCATATGCTGAGTGGTATGTACGTGGTGTCTTTGTTTTTGACATGTTTTTTAATTACATAAACGCATTCTTAGCTACGTTTAAAAAATCTAGTCTCTGCCCGTTAAAATCTCGAGGAAAATCAGCTAAACCAAATTCTTGCTTACCTCAAACAAATTGATTTATCTATAAATCAATTTGAAATTTCGAAAGTTGCTCTATTCTGTAGCGACGTAGTTAAAATAAACGAAGGTGATCAATAATACTGCACTAAATAGTTATCGAGGATGTGTGGGTGTTTAAATTTGTTGTACTATTAAAAAAGGGCAAGACGCCCGTGGCGACTGCCTACTAGTAATAAAAAACCGCACTAGCGATGTTGCCTTGCCCTATAAAAATCGCAAGGATGTTCTGTCGTAATTGTTATTTTTTTATACAAATAAATAAGAGTAGGTAAACGAGCCAGTTGGTCACCTAATGGAAAGTGTTTTCTTTAGGTGGCGTGAATATTAAATAAGTTTAAGTTTATTCCCTGAACATCTAGAAAGAGTTGGGTTAAATAAATAAATTTAAGTACCAATAAAATAAATTAAGTTATTAACACTACTTACTAATAACTCATGAACATACTCGTAAATATCGATTTTAATTATATCTATGTCTGTCTCCACGACATATGATTTCGTCGAAACAGCCGGAATGGTAGTAAGTCTGCTGAACATCAACTAAACATAATTAAGGTGTATTTTATTAATAAAACAAAAAGGAGATGGAACATTTTAGACGTATCAGATTATTCTGGACATGTCAACTTACGATGTTTTCGATCAATGTTTTCCGGGAAATAGTTACAAAGAATATAAAATATTATATAAGTAGTAGACATTTCATGTACAAACTAATCTGACAGCACTAAACGTGTTTTGTCTTTTCTATTACTATTGTTGAAAGAATACTCTGATAACATGAAATTAGTTTAGTGTGTGAACAACAAAACTAGCACCATGTTCTTGTCTCGTTTGATTCCATTTGATTGTCTCAAGCGCTTAGCGAAATTTATTTAGTAAAAACTCTAATTAATGTTTATATACTAACTAAAATGATAAGTGGAAAACTCCAGGCACAAATAGTATTTTCTAAATTAGGTAACGACTCTACCGCACAGATTATGTAGTAGTGATCATCTCATTTACTAGTAACAATAATAATAATAACAATGAGCAATTCATTCACGCCTAATGCCTTTGTCAAACATATTTCGTGTTACAAAATATACCAATCACTTCTAGTCGGTTTGAAGACGTGTATTTTATTAAAATATGATTTCATTCGGCAGTAAGGCGGCACAATACTCCGGGCTTTGCCAGGCTAGATCCAATAACCTGAATGTCGCTGAACGTTTTATTTCCATATCAGTAACGCCACGGTGGCGTGAAGTAAATCTCATTTGAATATTGCTGTTACCTCAGGTTGTTACGAAAGAGTAATCGAGAAGAAGAAGGAAGAAGCGGCCGTGATTAAATATAAAATGTAGTTGGATAGATAAAAAAAATAAAAAATAGGCATTGACAACAGAAATTGATCGAATCGAACCCCAAAAGGTGGTTAACATAATATAAGATATATATAAATCAATGCCACTTTTCGTTGTAATTTTATAACTTAAGAACGGGCTCACCTATCCAAACAAAATGTTTAGGCTTTGTTTGGACTATTTTTGTTGTTGTTGTATTGTTTATGTGAAGTTTGCATATAATCGGTAGTGCGGTTTTTCACTTATCATATTTTTTGTAACAAATGAATTTAATAAAAATGGCGCATCATTCTGTTAATAAGTATTTTTCAGTCCAACTGAAGCTTTTTTCAGATGGGCAATCCCCATCTCAAAAAAGCTTCAGTTTATGCTACCATATTGAAACTTTTTTCAGTTGTTTTTTTCTTTTTTATGCTTTGTTGTGTTATGTCATTCACGCGGTCTCTTTCTTTCTTTCTTTAGGTTTTGGCAATCTCGTTAATATTTTGCCATTAGTCAAATAGAAATTTGCATTAAATTTTATAGCAATTATAATTAGTCATCAGTCATAACTCATAAGTCGTCAGTAAGTCATGTCAGGCTCTTGGGTAAAGCGGTAGCCTTTTTACACAAGCTCATGTAATGAGATTTGGCGGCAACGAGGAAATACATGACACGCTGACTTCATGATTATTTCATTTGTGAACTTTCACTGAACAAACTTGTACAAAACGCCACCAGAATTGACTAATTTCACTCAACATCAACACGAAATTCAATAATTATGAAAAAAACTTCGACCATCTTTTCTCTCGATGGCGCCAAAACTCCGATTCCTGCAGCCAATGAATTATTTAATGTCATTTTTATAAATATATTTTATGAATATTTCAGTTTATACGTAGCGAAGCACGTACCGGGCCGCTAGTATAATATAAAAACTAATTATTTATATATATGAATAAAAAAGCGGCGGGGCTTCGGTCACGTGACAGGTAGAATATTTACTGATTATAGTCAATTAATAAGGACTTTCACCCTAGAGGTAGAATTTCCAGACACGCTTAAATACGTATCTACTCATTTTTAATAAGTAGCCCAAAAATAAATTTTCATGTTTCTACCTTTAAAAAATGACAGTCTTCCATAAAAACTTCCAACCCCTATTTCACCCCTTTAGGGGTAGAATTTCCAAAATTCCGTCCTTAGTGGGTATCTACTCAATAAAATATCCGTACTCACCAAATTTGGTGGCTGTTGCTCGAACAGTTTTTGCTTGGCGATGATGAGTCTGTCAGTCAGGACATGCAATTTTGTAAGTATGGATAAATCTCCATTTATCCATACTTATAATCCCACATAGCATCTCAACTGATGGTCCTGTTATGCTATTTTTTTGTTTTGTAGATAGTTGTCAGGAAAATGTTCTTATGAAAAGTGAAACCGAAGAAATTGCAGGGAATATAGGAAAAACAATTTAAAGCTGTTAATGACACGCGATACGCAGTTCGCCGGGTCGGCTAGTAGGGATATAATATATAAGGATAAAATTTAAACTTGTGCCTAAGTCACCATTCATCCATGTACTTTTTAAGTAATAAGTTGTGAAGCCTTGATGATCTTATGACAACCAATTGTAAAATCGGTCTGCTAAAGTTTTAGTAAAAATAGTACATATATATGTATGTCTTTACGCCAAGTCCCTTACGGGTTAGGCAGATAGCATCGAATGCCAAACCTCAAGATCCTGGCAGATCTGCCTGGCTTCCTCTACATTCATTACCCTTTTCATACGTACGTATACGTCTATTCTATAAAGAAGCCCGGACCAACACGGAGAAGAAAAATTAATTTGATAAAAAGTGTTTTTGGTTGTCATAGCAAGTGTATTCGTTTTGATAAGAAGCTACAATCGTCCATATTCGCATTGTTGAACTGATAAGTCTATTAGTCATTCATCAACATATTTTCACGACGACCAAACCAATGGTGCATGACTGAATGTGGACATATGTAGGTACCCATGGAGACATAGGTTTCACGATCCACGATTCCACGATCAAATCACTTGGGTATTATCCGAGAGTGGTGTCAAAAGTCTTCAAACTTCAACAAAAACTTCAAAAAAAAATAATGTAGAGAAAACTATGCAGGTCTGTAAAGAACGTAACACTTTGCACTCCATATTCTCTGCTTGCTACGGAAGGGAATGGCGTGAAGATTTTTAAGTAATAAAAACTAACATGACTACGTGTTATATAAGAAAATATTTAAGAAAAATAGCACGATATTAATCCGAGTTTTGTTTAATAGGCGAAACATAATTAATCTAATTATTCTCCAACAGTCTTATTAATAAACATGGACTAACATAGGAGTAAGTTAAGCTGATATTATAATATGTATCTCATTCTAATAAAGACTTTAATACTACGTTGAAACTTCGAGTGCTTTAGTCCCTGTTTATTAATAACCACGACAAAAGTTAATACTATAAAAGAACAACCCTTGTATCACTACCCACTCACACGTCCACCGATACTTTACTATCCAAAAAAAAAAGGTAGTTGTACGTCCAACGATACTTTAGTATCATTAGCTACAAATTTTATAAAACCGTCATCTATCGATAAATACATTTCTTTTTGCGTGTTTGAGTTATGGAGTCAATAACTGACGAACTGCTTTACCAAATAAAGATATTCATGAGAGATTCATGAGATAACAGTGTAAAAAGACTCGACAAATAAAAACAAACGGTTACATTCAGACCACTCAGGCGTTGGTCAAGTGTTTTTGAAGGGCCAGCGATTTTGTCGTAAGTACTTTAGTTTTATGCACTGGTTCATAGATTATTATACATTAAAATAAACTAGATGATTTGTGCTTTATAATTAAGTATTCATACCTCAGGTATAGGAATAAAATCAAGTCATATTTTGATTTCAAAGTATAGCTGTTTCGAAAAAAATTACGTAGGAGCGGCCATTGTTGTTATTGACCCAATTTTAGTTACTTCTACGTAGTTTTTCAGTGAAATATGAATTGATAGGTTGTCATAAACATAATAATAGACTGTGTAAACAGACATATACAATATTCACGGAAGATTCCATAAAAATGTCATTGTATTCCTCAGGTGTTTAGGTTTGTATAGATTACTATCCACGGACGGAACTAAAATTGTTTAAATTAAGGCTGTGTATAAACAGTAAAATATGATTGCAATATTTTTTTAGTTTCGTGTAGGGGTGTTTCTTTGCCTGTTTGACATAAGGAATAATGTTATGTTTATTAATTATTGTCGACTTTTGCTATAATTTTTGACTTTTCTTGGTGGTTTCATCTCACTTTATTTCC
>NJDC01005337.1:26638-39781 GCA_002245475.1 Calephelis virginiensis
ATATATAGATATATATATATATATATTAAATTAAATTAAATATTTGACTTAGACACTTTTTTATCTTTTTTTCTCACCCTTGTCTAAGGCCAGAATTCGATGCTCTTCACAAACGTCAATGTCGATGTCAACACAAAGCTTATATATATATACGTATACGTGTGATTGAATGCATTATATAGAGAGGTATCTAGTAATCTTTCGTGACTCTTATACCGTATGTTTATTTAATATAACCTCATATACCTGGACAAGCATTACTTGTACGGACTAAAATCGTCAGGTTAATAACGAAATTAATTAGGAACTTATATCTTGAAAATTATTTTAAATAATTTTATATACTTGCAATATTTTTTTGTAATGATGACAGTTTTAACATCAATACTTGGTTAAAGTAGTGTACACTGATATACAAACTCTTTTTTTTATGACATAGGAAGGCAAACAATCAGATGGACTCCCTAATGGTAAGAAATTCACGCCGCCTAGAGACACCAAAGGTGGTAAAGGTGCGGTGCCAACCTAAGGCCGGAATGTTAGGCCTCAAAAGAAAGTTTACCGGCTACCTTACCCTCCAAACCGGAACACATCGTGACGTTAAGGCGGTAGGAATAGATGACGCGGAAGTACCAACCCGGGTGAGTCGCTGCGAACCTCTACCACCTAGTCATATGTCACGGTGTTAGTGACGGTAAGCCTATTCTCGCCTTTTACGAGCTTCCAGGCAAGAAGGCAGATGGTCTATTCTGCAAAGGAGCCTGGACCAACACGGGGAAAAAATTGCCAATTTCATTGTGTGCCAAATGTAATGACAATTCGTTAAGCAGTTTTGGCGTGGAGTTGTAACAAACAAACAAACATAAAAACTTTCGCATTTATAATATTAGTAGGATAAGAAAAAAATATTTTCAGAGGGAACAGCTGCCTAGGTTATGTTTAATGTGGGTGTCCATAGGCTTTAAAGTATCCACTTATCCTTTATTACTGTACATGACAATAATAACAATAACATTTTACCAAATGAAATTGTATAAAATGTCTATAAAAATATCTTTCCAATATACGAAGACCCCGTTATATCTCTAAGGGTAGTTTTATTGGCTATTATATCCATGAAGTAGTCTACGAGGAAAAGCTTTCACATTCACTTAATGCGTATTAAAATATGATGAGGTTTCGACATGTCTTAAAATATGTTTCTTATAAAAAAATTAACTTCAAGAAGTTCTGTACTTTTTAAATTGAACCCCTCAAGCCGGTAATGGCAAAATCTCAAGATAAGGCACGTAATTTTTATTTTTAGCTGCCATGCGATACGGGGATTGCAAAATTTATAAAAGTCAACTGAAGGCCTTAGGTATATCGATTTACATTCAGCGGTATTTGATAGCACCGGCTTGCTGCTATACTTATTGGAATTTTGTCAAACAAATCCGCAGGTATTTAAAATATATTGGCTCTTGGCATATTTTGTTCTCGGTGAAACTTGATTTTCAATGATTAGTGTAAATAATGGTTAATTAATGTTAATGTCTTAGTACTTTTACCTTTTTTTAATTTTAGCGAGACAGCTAACGTATAATATGTGGCCGCGTACCTGTCCTGACGTAGATTTTAGTATTTTATATACACATCACAAGTGCCTTCTGAATGATCTATATGAATTAAACGACATTTTTATTTGATTGCAATGAAAATTTCAAAATCTTAGTGATAAAGTTTTTTTCAAGTTGAGGTACTATTTAGCATTTTTAGTGTCGTAGCTATTGATATTAACTTAGCGGATACACTTTAACAAACAAGTATTATGTTGTACATGAATGAAATCAACATATAGAAAGAAATCGATACCTCTACTCGCGAACGAGTTTAATCTGACATTGGAAATTAATAATTCGTTCTAAATGTTTTCCTGTGTAGAATAGACTATCTGCGTCTTTGCTGGGTGCTGGATGTTTACTGTGTTGCTAACGTCGCGGTTTTTACAACTTAACTGAACTTATCTCCTGATTCTTTAATACGGAGTAAAGTAACTGGCTTGCATTTCTTTTCATTAAGAAATTTGGATTTTGATGTTACAGAGGCTCTAATACAAAGAACCTATGCCGTTGGTTGCTTTTAGTGTTTGTGACACCTGTTCTTGGGGATAGGATTGTTTTACTAATGTAGAGCACAGATGGCTCTGTGCAAAAACTTTTTTTTTATAAAGTTTTTTCTGAAAATCTCTTCAAGTTACCCTCTGGTAAGTTAACATTTTTTAATCAATGAAACAACCATTTCAGATAGTACCTACCTATTTCACGAATCCCAAAAAAATACATATTTTATAAAAAAATATACTTAGTTGGCTAAATAATAGCCAAATATAGCTTAGAAAAAGGTGATTACAGTGATTATAGACTCCATTCATACGTCGTTGTAGCTTAAGAAAAGTCGATTTAAATTTGTCGAAACCAAAATAAAAGGTTCAAGGTGAAAGAAGCCAGAAAATATGCATTTTTGTGTAAAGCACACATGTGAAGGAAGTTTTAAAATCGGTTCAGAAGTGACGGAGAAATTGATTATAAGTAGGTACATAAAATAACATAAAAACATAGCAGGCGAAAATAAAATCTCCTCCTTCTTTCAAAGTGGTTTAAAAATAAAGCTACATATTACTAGGTATTGTTATATGTAGCTTTATTGATGGAACTTTATATATTAAATTATTGATCCGCTCGATTTATTGTTTTTGAGCGCAATCTCAGAAACTCTCTGTCCAGTTATTAATGTTGTTAAAGGGGTAAATGCAATGTGGTTTAATCTCGGTTTAATAAAACGAATGTAACGTTGTATTATTTATTTTCGTCAGTGTTTCAGCCGCCGGTACAACGAACGGCGTTTACTTTAAGTACACGTAATAACGCTACCTTTACCAAATTGTCGAAATACTGATATTACCTGTGGGTAAGTTGCCCCGCAACGTAAACTAACTGCGCCAACAATTTTGAGAGGCCAACACTTGGCTCCGTCTATTATTCTACACAACATTAAATTACACACATTATATAAATTATAAAACTTATTATTTACAATAGAGAAACATGCAACAGTCTTTTATTGCTGTTTTAAATATGAAATAGTTTTAAATGGAGTAAAATCTATCAATGTTTTCATCGATTCCCGGTACTTTCCAGTTTATTACATTTCTAATATTATGACTTCGTTTGGGCTTTGTTGTCAAAAGTATTCCGATGAATACGCAAGAACAGCAATCAGGTGTTAAGGCAATACTTTAGTTCAAAACACGCGGAAATTTAACTTTAACGAATCAAGAATTTTATCTTACAATCTTATAATAGCACAGGCGTTTGAAAGCCCATACTTTAGAATCTGGTCATATCATACCGAATAGATTATCTTGAATATGGAACACATTTCAAAACATAATTATTGATTGCTGCCTTTTTCTGTCTTCTAGCCTTTTTTCAGTTTGAAAATGGTTCAAATATGTAATTATTAAAATTAGGGCACCAAAAATTCCTCCAAATTTGCTATTTTATTTTCTGTAATAAACAATTTATTTCTTAAAAACTCACCAAATGATAAAAAAATGGTGATGTTTAAAATTCAGATACAGATTTAATTGAATATTGCTGAATATTGCACACTTACATAAATCGAATTGTGCGACGTCGGTCGGTGACACGTCCGAAACTAAATATTCCCGTATGGATATCTTGTAGAAAATGAGAATAAAAATCTTTGTAAATTTAAATATGTTATGACTTGTAATAATGTCAGTATAAATATTGTATTTATCTTGGCTAAAATTCGTGGAGTTAAATATTTGAAATAGCATAATATTTTAACTATCTAAATATATGAACACCAAAGGAAGGAATATTTTTGGCACCTTCTGTCAATCTATTGCAGAAATGATTTGTCTCTAATTTCTATTTTTATTGTTTCTATTATCCTACGTACTATAGGTCGATCATTCAATGAGACCTATGATAGTAGTGCCTTATAAATTTATAAATATTATTGTATTTTAAAAGTGGACTATAATCAAAGGCCGTATGGGTGGGAACAAAGTAAAGTTTTAGTGGAATCCACATTAAACTATTAGATACAATTAAATTTATTGAACCTTACAGAAATTATTTTCTATAAACATATATAATTATGTATCTACTTATCAGTCAACATGTTATTAAAATGTCATAAGTTACATTAACTTACAGTTTTGAAGCTAGTAGTTGTAGATATTTCTTTAATAGGTGTAATAATAATAATAATAGGTGTAACAAAAAAGTTTATAATTCGTATGTTAATAATAGTTTTAATATGGATATAAGTTCACAAATATCGAAAACTACAAAACAATGTTTAATTTAAAAGGTTTTTTTTATGAATTTAGTGACGAAAGTTATGTTAAGTAATTTATTTGTGTTCATTACGTTGTATTAGTTTTATTTGTACCAGGCGAGGTCGACAACATTTACATACCACTAGACTGTTGTATTATTTGCTATGGAACCCGCGAGACGGAGTAAATTTAATACAAAGCTGTGTTGCCAGATTCGGAAACTATTTTAAGAAGTATACATTGTGCAATTTGCGAAATAGTTGTGAAAAAATCACAGGCTATCCATGTCCGTAAATAAATACTGATTCTCAGAAGAATTATACAAACGGGCCTAACCCCACACTACCCAAAATTGTATGCTTGTTTATTGGTGTTAGCTGATGATACCGATACCAGAAATAATTAATATCAATAATCACTGCTAGTAACCACGATACAAATTGCGTATTTTGTTCATCACCAATGAATTTTCTAAAAAAATAAATAACCTGACTTCCGCCACGAACAGTGTGTAATCAATTATGATTCAGAAATTATTTTCAAGAAAAAGTATCTATCATTTATCCTTCTTGTTTGTTTTTAAATTGATTTATTAAGATGATATAATATTTTTTCACTTAATTAGATTAATTGAACTCGCGGTAAAAAGATTAAAAAACTAAAGAAAAACAAAATTATGGAAACCGATTAAATATTCTCTTGATTGGCAGTAATTTCTGAAACTACATTATGTCTGACAAAAATTAAATACACCATAAAAACAAAAACAAATTAATCATCATAAAATGTTTCAATATGTTTTCAAATCTCAAACGTACGTAAAAATAAAAAGTGTTCTAGTACCTATGTTGTTGTTTTTAATTTACCGATAAAACTTAAATTTTGAAAATATACAGTTTACTATTTCTGTGTTTATTAATTAATACATTACAACATGTATATCATTGAAATTTTATTTTGATTGAAATTTGAGTTATTTCCAAAACATTCCCATGAAAACAATGGCAGGGAGGGTCGGACATCCCACAAAATCTGCTTATGTTTGTGGACACCAAGAGATGGCGCTGTAAGACATTTTGATCCCACAGTATTTGTATGTACTCTCGAATTTCTTGTCGGAGTACTATAGTTGTTCTGTGATTTGTACTATTTGAGTAAAAACAAACCTTTGTTTAGCATTTACAGAATTATTTTATATATACCATGAATTAATTGGAATTAAAAGTTATTAAACATATTTTTAACTTTAACTTTAAGTTTCAAAAACACAACCTGTAAAATATTTAAAATTTTAACGTTGTAAGCAAATATGTTAAGCTGTCTACCCTTCTTTGATGACAAGAAAAGTACCATTCCACCTTGTAAATATACATAATGATATTAATGGAAATAGAATACTTCCCAATATTCCACAAGATCATGAAGTTCTAAGCTTTATACAAAGTGACATCTCCGGAGAAAAAAAAGAGAAAAATCTTGATGCTAAACAAAACTATCATCAGATGGGATCATTCCAGCAAGAGAAACTTACTCTTATGCAATCGTGTAGAATCTTTAGCAAACATTTAGTATTTCATTAGTAATTCGTTTTACTGTCAAAACCCTTGTCTTAGATAAATAAATAAATAAAATGTAATATTGTTAATTCAACCAAAACAAAACTGTGAATATTTTTTCAAGAAAAATAGAAAGATATCAAGCTTTTAATATATATTTGGCTACTTGTAACTGTAACAAAATTAACCTACTTAAGGGTCAAACATTAAAATGCTGGAAAACTGATGGTTGAAATGCTCACTGACCCAACATGCCACAATGTTGTACCACAGCCACTCGTGTTAAAAAACTTCCTATATCGCTACCTATTACTACACTAATATATATTTTGATCAAGTCAACAACAATATACTAAATAATATACATTCGAATTTAGTGCCCTAAGTTTCAAGGGTTGTCAATATAGATAACATCGTAATAACAGTAATTTTAATGTTTCTCATTAAATGATCGAATAAATACATTTAAATTACAACATATAATCTACACAAATAGGACGTATGTACAAATATTACCTCTCAAAATTGTCTTCGCGTCGAAGCCAACTGAAGCTGTGCGCCGTAGTCACTACACACTACCGGCTACAACTGTCGAGCGACACTTCAAGTCACATTTACAACTATATGTAGACTAGGTACAATTTTATTGACTATACTGTCGAACATTTGATCTTTTACTTACAACAATATAACAGTAGTGAAAAAAGATAGGACACGTTCTCATGACGAAAAAACAACTTGCGAAACTAAGCTTTAAATTTTTAGAATGAACATTTTTTTAATTATCTTTAAATAATGTCTTTGTGTATCTTGTCATAATCAATCCTCATCAATCACATTAAAATGTTGAGTGTTGTGCAAAGAATTCGCTGACAAAACTTTACGCTATTACTTTATCATTTTACCAAAAATAGTGAAAAAATTCAAAATTTTGAGAGTATCAAATTGAAGTTTTAGAAAAGTAAACAATCAATTATGAATTAGAGTCAACTCAGTTTTAATATCCATCGTCAATGAGTCTCGTAAATATTTAAACATTGTTGCAAAAATATGGACAAGACTAACTAATTCATATTTCATATTAGTATAAAACTCATTTTATTTGGTAGATCTTTCCAATGCTCATTTTTAAAGCTTAATTTTCAAACCTATTCATCATGTTAAATTACCCACTGTATAAATTAGCAAATATAAATTATAGTTGTGTACACAAAGTTTATTTGATTATAAATCTTACATTGATACAACAATACGAAAATTTCATATGAAAAGTCACTAGATCACATTATAGGTTGCTATCGAGTACCTAGTTAAATATGTTTCCATGAAATCGTTTAGTAATAATGCAGATGCTCAAATTGTATTTAGCATATTTTTAGAAAATGAAGTAAAATATTTGTAGAAATAAATTATTTAGAAAATTATCATTCAATAGGTAACAAACAATCTACCATTCATAGAAATTGTATTTAGTATATTATATCAAATTCAAAAGATTTTTTTACTATTTCATTTGAATATTACTACTCATTTCGTTTAGGTCAAATTGTAATAAAAGTTCCCAACAACGCTACTTGAGTGTTAGAAAAGTATTCATGAAATTATTATTTTTTATTTCTAAAAAAATCAAGAGTCCAACAGTATAATCCGAAGTAACATTATTTACTGGCCACACGAAAAAGTCTTGCAACACTTTACATTATAAAAGCCATTTATAACCCAACCCTTATACATTACCACATTATTTAAAGCTTAATATGTGTCAATTCAACGAAGCACTAACTTAATTTCCTTCGTGTGGACTCAGCTTTATTATCATGAATACAACACTTCAATATTATCAGTTTTATGTCTAAACTTATATTGTCATCGACTTTACCCATCAAAGAAGACAGTTACCATAACCCTTATAGAGTCATCGGCTTATCTGTTCAGTAGTCAAAATCGGAACTGAACCGCTATTTCATGAAACGTCATTCCACTCTCAGTTTTTGAAGTGTGACTACCGAAAATGATACTCTCGCAACAACATTTTATTATTATCTCTATTTTTTGGATTAAATTCTCAATTAGAAACATCCCACGTAACACCAGCGACACTGTTTACTGAACAGGTAACCCGGTGACACTACACCAATGCATGCTATCCATAATATTTACTTGATTTGAAGATAGAAACAATTTTCACTCACTTCTGTGATTAAATACCTGAAATGAAATATTAATGAACTTCGTAGGTTACGGATCCAAAAAAAGTCAGTTTTTGAAAATGATGCGACTAAAACGTAGTGATTTCTTCCCTTTGGTTGTGACTATTTTATATCCGATTCGTTTTTTGCTTCAAATAAAACCATGTATTTATCTAAAAAGTAGTGTATTACAGAGATTTCTTTCAATATTAGTTAATTTTAATTCAAGTAAAATGTATATGTTACATTTAAAAATTAAACTTCTGTAGACCTGAGGAACTTGGAAAAGCTTATGTGTGAGCTTACGGCTTACATATTTGACCTAATACTCCGGTCACAGGATAGTAACGCACCTATACAGTGCCTATAGGCCACGGCATTGTCATAAAAACGTGATGTAATTAATTTCATACAAAAATCTTAATAGTCATTAAAAATAATGTCTTGAATTTATAATAAAAAATAGATGTAGATTTTTTTGGTTGGAAACAAAAAAAATTGAAGAGATTCCTTACTACGTATATCCTCTTAGGTCAGACAGACTTGGTGGCAGTCAGAGCCGGATAACCGTTTCCAAAATATAATTTTACGATCAGAAAGTCAATTAATATTATAATCTTTCAATTTGCAGAGTATGATAAATATACTTGAGCAAAACACTCAGATGTATAATTTCTTTGATGACGGATTTCTTACCACACCGAAAACATGTCTGCTTGTCTGTCTTCAATGATATAAAAACCTTGATATCAGTGTTATTTATTTTCGTACATTTTTAAAGGAGATAATTAATCAAGTAAACATTAAACATAGTGCACATTTCATAAACATTCGTACATGAATTCTCTACAATTAAATAGTAATTAGTACTAACCAAGCTACAATTAGTATTTGTCATATGTTTGTAATATAAGCACGCTCAAAAAGATTTATAATACCAGCTAATAGTTATCAACGACTTCACTTCCAGCGTCCGCCAAACGTAGTAAATAATCGAGAATAGGAATTCATGACCGAATATCTCGTTCATATAAAAGGCGAGGCTCAAACATAAGTCCTATCATTATTACAAAAGATAAATAGGTAAAACGGTAAAGTATCAAAAATGTTGTGTCCCATATCAGTCGTGTTTTTGTGCAATGCTATTTGTAATAAACAGTAATAACAAAACTTCTTCTTGAAGTGTTGCTCAAAAGCTATTTGTAACCAAACAGCCTCCGACAGACATATAATTTTGTGTACAGAAAAGCCAGGAATCTTTTCAAATAATTTTTAATGACATTTAAATAAACATAACGTTACAGATTTCAGTTTATATGTTTAAAAAGATTCTTGCTTATCTATAATAATAACAATATGCAATCTATACAAAATGGACCAATCATGGCAGTGAAAAGTTTCGATCAGTGCTGTCATTGGTCAATTTCAAACACTCTTATATGTCTAGCAGACGCTAGTTAAATATATTGAGATTTTATTTGCGAATTTCAACGCAACTTTTAAGACATTGAAATCCAGAAGATTACGTTAATAATATGTTGCTTTGTTATCTTTCGTTTCTACAATTTGCCTAAAATATTGGAATTTCTTATATATATTTTCCAAGTCCATGAAACTCGATGCTGCATAACTTGATTAATTTTACATAATATATTAATACTTTTCAGAATACTTATAAACATACTCATCTACTAATAATATATTAATCGTTTTATACGAAGTAATTTGAAATTCGGAAATAACATCTCCGATCTTGAGATTGGGACCGATCCCATTATAAAAACATTCCTTCATAGAATTAGCGACTCGTCAAAACGCTTTACTAAACTCTATTTTATTTAAATATATCGTTACATACGTATTAAGTCATGAGAACAAGGATTATTCGGAATAAACTTTAAAACAGCTTGCAAATTCGAAATCGCTCGTTCTACGACGGATGTCTGTCCAATCATATACTACGAGCTACTCTGATATGGTCTCAGTCTCAAGACATTCCACACGTCTGATCTATATTACACTCTCCCTACTCGAGCTACTGGTTCCTGCACATCCTCGACACTCGATAGTGATGCCGATAGCATTTTGGATTTAAGCCTTTTTCGTGTCGAAGATCTACAAGAGCCTTTGATATGTGGGATGATGTGTGTAGCGCTTCGAGCCGGACGTCGGGACCCCGCCCCAACGGTACTAAACTGGAGCGTACCCACGTAATTATTATATACAATATACAGTTGTACGGTGGCCATGGGCGAAGTACCGTCGCCGACAAGGCCTTAACCTCGCGCATCAGAAGATAAACATTCTCACAACAATATACACTGTGCCTCGCTCTATATATAACAATTTTCACGAGCGCGCACCACGCCCGTTAAACAACATAATATACAGCAGAATCGTAGCACTCTTTCGATTCAATAAAAAAATTGACTAGAAAATCTCAATTCGCTATCAGCACTATGTGTGCGTGGAGAAAATGTCGGTGGCACGCCAAGCTTCCGCCTCCGCCTCGGCATCGTACTGCTGCAGGAAGGGATTGGTGGAGCTGTACCGCGGGCTTATGGGACCGTTTCCGCTGGAGTTCAACGTGACGGCCAAGCCCGCCGAGGTCCCGGGGATCGCGGAACGCGGGGAATCACGCGATCCGTTATCCCTGGGAGTCGACTCTCTGGGAGTCATCTCCCGAGAAACGTTCTCTCTAGGAGTACCGCGAGGGGAGTCTCTCGGGGACGCTCGTGGAGAATTTCTGGGAGATAAGCGAGGGGAGGAAGGTCTGTCGGGCTGTCGCAGTATGGAGGAGAGCGAGCCGTGCTTGACGGTCTCGGCGGGACTGTGGCTGCCCGAGCTGCTGCTAGGTGAGGCGGGCGAGAGCGTCGGCGGCCGGCCCCGAGCCGCCGCGGGCAGCGCCCCGCGCAGAGGCGACGCTGGACGATATGGGCCGCCCCTGACTGATGAGAGAACCTGCACGCGTAACCACCAATCGTAGGTAAATAAACCTTGTCTCAAATAAACTTTTGATAAACGCTTTTTTTGTATAAGCGAATGGCGAGCAAGCATACGACTCTTCTGATTGTAAGACACAATCGTTTTTTTTTATACACACCATAGATATTGCAAGAACGTTACTGTTATGAGACCGGGAATGAAGGCAACCGGCTACCCTACCAACCAGACCAGAACATGACAGAGTCATTATGACAGCAGGAACAGGTGTGGCGACGAATCCCTGCCAAGGCAAGTTGCTGCACAGCACTCCACCACCAGTGGTCTAGCTGATAATAACCTATACTTAAACCCATGCCTGCCTCTTAGGAGCTGTCTAGCAGCCAAACCGATGGCCTACTCTACTTAGCGAATTCATATGCCCTTAATAGACCACCGTAATAGTCAGATAATTCTAGGCTAGCTTCCTCTTTTACTTTTTATACTTTTTCCGCTATAGCATCAGCGCTCGACTTTGTCAAATTCCACATCGTATGCATACAAAAAGAAGCACAAGCACGTACGAAGTACGGTCCAGGTACAGGCAGAGGGGTCAGATGCTATAAATATGCTAGCTAGCTAGTTATCCCCCCCCCCCCCCCCCAATATATTAAGTTTAGACAAGAAAATTTCCTAGATTAACTTTCTCGGGAAGAAAAAACAGAGAAGTTTTAAACATATTTGTGGAGAACCGTGCGAATATTTGTCAAAGTTATAGTCAAAAATACAGACATTTCTGACCATTACATTTTGTTTTAAAAAGGTACCTCTTATAAGTAGTTTTTTGTGAAAATACTCATATCATAAAAAACATGATTAAAAAATGTAGTCTAGCATTTTTTTTGTCTGTCCCCTCTGGACTGAATCCTGGCTACGCCCTTGGGCATAGAAGATTAAAAGATCTTCCATGTTTGTAATTTCTTGACCGGCAGATTGCTTAATAATAAATTTAACATGGTGATAGCCGCAGATCATTCTTTAGGTTATTCTTAGATCACATATGACTAACTTACATGTGCGGGCGGCGAGCGGTCGGGCGCGGGCCGAGCCGAGAGAGCTGGCGGCGGAGATGCTGCTGATGCTGCCGCTGGAGGCCGATATGGACTGACTGAGGGCGGAACTCGGCCTGCCAACACTCGTAACCTTACTATTGTGCAACATTACAACTTTACATCTCAGGGGCATATTTACTTAAACTTTGATCTTTAAAAAAATATTCATGAGGTGAATCGCCCATGGTTCAAGTTGCAACTTCTTTGAGTCAGAACCGCAAACCAATTCAGAGACCAGCCCAATCACTTCTCCAGCTGCCGATCTATCTGTCAGAAATTATTAAGCAGCCGTTACGGTTCGCGTTTGGGTTTGTGTGACGTCGCCTAAGTAGTATTTGCGTCTAAGTTAGATATACTCCGTACTTTTGTCGTACTTTGATGAAAAATGAGTAAGTCAAGAGTCTGTTAATAGATTTCTCCATTATTTCTGAACCTATTTTAAAAGTTCTTTTATTCACTTGAAAGACCGCAAATTTGAGGTTGTCTCATTGCTATGCATATTTACTATCACTCCACCGCTGTATCTGATGATGGAATCTCAAGCGAATCGAGGGAAATACTTAATTTTTTTGTACCTAGATGACTTACTTATTAACAGACTCCAAAAACGGACAAGGTCTTCAATTCGACTGTTTGTTTTTCTGTATGTTTGTTAAGCGATTACTCTGCCAATAGCCAAACGATTTTAATGTCTTTAACGAAGATAGTACCCGAATCCGAGTTGGTCTCATCTTATTTTTTTATTATCCGAATAGTGGTTTTTACTTAACAATACTTAACAGTGCACGATGAGCTCGCCAACACAAGCGAAAAATTTATGCATGATTAAGTATAACTTAAAAACTTCTAGATGGGTGTTGGTAACAGAAATGTGGAACCATTTAAGAATAATTTGCTATCTTTCGAAAAAAGAAATATCAAATAGCGGCGTGGCACCTAGTGAAGCAGGTGGTTATAGTAGTTTTAATAGTTTTACAGCGGTTAAATTATGCTGCTGTTGAGTTGTGACT
>NJDC01005337.1:48528-89055 GCA_002245475.1 Calephelis virginiensis
CAGGTGCACCCACAGCAGCCCCGACACGCCCGCCGTGCCCGCCCCGCCGCCCGCGCCCGCCAGCCGCGACAGGCCCGTCATCGATGACGAGAGACCAGGAGGCTTGCTATCCACCTTATATTTTAGGAACTCTGAAACATCATATAAGTCTTATAGTATGTACCCACTTGCCAGAACTTCATTTGCCATAATTTCAACTGCTATAATGGTCAACAGACATAATATTGTTTCTCATAATTTCATATGTCATACTCATTGTTTACTATATTAGTCTCGTGTTAGAAACTTTGTTTCCCATAAAGTCAATTTCCATAATATCACTTGCTAGCATGATTGTAAGCCGTAATATCACATGCCATAGCATCATCTACCATCAAAATAACTTCTAGAAAAAGAACACAAATTCGTTTTATACTAAATGATCAATAGGTTTAAGTACGATTCGGTTTGGTTAGGTTAGGTTAGAACATGAAAGACAACGCACGAGCCGAGCGAGTGAAGCGAGCGTGCCACGGTAGCGGCCGGCGTAGTGCAAGAATGCTAATCGCTTTTCAGAACAAAGGCGTTAGGCTAAATTTGAACCGAAGCGACTTTGGTTGGATAAAGAGGTATTAGAAATAAAAACAACTATAATATGCGATCATACTGTCATATATTTACTAGAAATACATGATCGTATCTACAATTTACATTTTACGAAATGCAATTACAAATTTTTGTAAGGCATTTAAATATTTTGTTGAATAATATTATTGTAATTAATAAAATGGGTAACAAAACGTACAGCACTCGTATCATTATGGAAACTAATTTTAAGACGAAAAAGAGTGTGTCACAAGTACACTATAATCAACAAAACATTCGGGCAAATAAAAATTCGGGCAAAAAAAGTTCTGGCATTTGAATATATGGCATATATTCTTTAGGAAAACTATAGACAACCCCTAAGTCGTACAGTACCTACGTCGCACAGTATCTAAATTGTTCCTTCGTCATAAGTTATCACAGTCTTACATTTTTTCATTGTATCAGTAAAATAAAAAACATACCATTTTTTTACAATAAGAAAATATACTCGTCGTCAATAGACCATAAAATCCCGCAAATTTGTTGTATGGGTATGTCACATAACAAACTTAGCTTCTAACGAGTTAGTTATTGCCAAGGACAATGGGCCCGTAGATACTATTTGAAGTTTTAATGTAAAAAAACATTACAAACAGTGAAACTTGCAATACTCATAAGACATCATAATAAAATATGCAACTACAACTATAAACGCAATCATTTCATATTTTTGTACTTTACCTATGAGTTTAACAAGGTAACTTACCATTGGGATTTATGTCAAGATGGCGTTGATGCCTCGAACCCGGCGTGGGTACCGGGCTGGGATTCGGGCAGGAGAACTTGGAGCCCAGTTCGAGCAACTGGCGCACACGACGCGCCGACGGCGAGCCGCCCGCCGTGGGGCCCAGCTGCTGGGACGACAGCGACCGCGCCGGCAAGTGACGGGGGCGCTCGATCCGACGCCCGGCCAGACCCAGGGACGAACCGAAACGACTACCGCTTTCCATCTGCAAACATGTCTCTATTACAGCTTCTTGAACAAAACGAGGTGCAATTAATTCAAAAGTATTCTCTCTATAATTATATTAGCTTGACAAATTCAATAAAACAAATGAACTTAAATAGTGACTGTTTATATTATTGTATAATCGGATAGAAGTAGAAATATTAGTTACAGAATCGCTCAGCTATTCTGAAACTTCTTGAGATATCACAATTTCACAGGTATGTTTTTAGACTTACTATACATCACGTTCGAAAACATTACATCATGTACGAATCATCTAAGAGGAGTTTTGTTCGATAGCATATCAAGGGTTGCAAAAGTTGTTTTAAATTACATGAATTATTTGTTGATTATTAGTTAATTCATAAAGTATTGCTTGTACATCATCTTCATCTGGCTTATCAACTTCGTTTCTAAATCGTTCAGTCTTTATCTAGACAAAATAAGTATTAGTTAATTCTAGACGTAGCTAACTTTTAACTGATAAATTCAGGCATTGACTACTATGGTCCAAGTACTTTTTTCTGGCTTTACCAGACTTATTTTTGAAACTTAATTACTACTCTTTTAAGGATGTTACTAAAAATCTGTTAGTGAAGCAAACGTAGACCATGAAAATATTTCACTTGTCTTAAATGAAATATTCACCTATATCATACCGTTAATAATATTTACAATGGTTAAATATTAAACATGCATACTCCTTTATTGGCCCACGACTGCCTATTTTTGCTCCAGTGTTAAGTTTTGGGTGCAAGTATTCTGACTGCTTTAAAATTAGACACTATGGTAACATAGGTTGATGTAATCTTAAATTCAGAAGATATAACACTTTTTTCCACCTGGAAAATTTGAAATATCAGAAGATTACTTACATTTTTGAGAGCATCATGAATGTTTTCAGCGGAATAATGGGTCGGGAGGCGGGGGCGTAAGGTTTCGTACAACGCACTGGTAGATGGCGCACGAGACAACCACGCCCGATACTCGTCCGAAGTAAATACCGACGGCGAAGACGTTAATCGGCCTGCAAATTTGTAAAACTTAGTAAAATAAAAGTAATATCACTTTAAATAATGGAAAAATGCATAAAAAATCGCTCCAACAAGTCAGCTCTGTTAGAAACATCAATATATCGCTGGTAATACTTATATAATTACATATTTTAAAAGAGATTAGTTTGTGTTTTACTAACCGAGTCCAAAAAGGAAAAGTTTAGTAATTCGTACCTATTTGTAATTCGATTACTCGACCAATACCAAACATAATTTGACACCATATTTTTGAAATGACATGATTTTTAGATCCCATGTAAATTATAACAAAATTCTTCAGTTAATTTCCGACATGTTCATTTTTGTGTACCTCGAAGACATAAGAGTAATGAAATTAGAGTCGGTTTTAATTTTACTCTTTTATTGCACTTAAATATTATCACTTGGCAGCATAATTTGAGCCCAAGAAAAGTTTGGACATACAGCAACTTTTCTACCAACATGTTAAATACTAAGTCCATTCTGGCATACTTGTAAAGGTTTTCCTATAAAGACTATGAAATTACGAGAATAATACCTAAGACTTCAGATCGGAGTTGCGAAACTTTTTAAGCCTTTAGATCCTTTGACACCTACCTCTGGAAGAACGCAGATCTAATCGTGAAGATAAGGGTTCTGGTTCGTCTTGAAGGACACTTCCTGCGCGTCTTGAGAGACCCAGTCTACAAATAATAATACAGTTAGTCATAAGTGATACAACTTTTAGTTAGTCATAGGTAGAGAATAAATTAAAAAATAATAACCTTTGACCAGTGTTTCTCACATCCCTCGGCAAGGAGTTGAACTTCGACCCGATATCTCTTCCCAACGTACTACTCCTATACCCGCTTAGTCCAGAATAATATGGAGTCCTAGTAGGTGCAGTAGCTTCCGTATCTGATGAATAATCTAAACTCCTATTTCTTCTCGATGTCCCGAATTTACTGTACGATGATAATCCTAATCCTGTAGTGCCATATCCTCCTCCAAGCGTCGAACCTAGTCCAGTTCCAGAGAGGCCAGTACCCAGGCCTGTGCCTGTTAGGCCTGACCCTACTAAACTTGATCCGGTTAAGCCGCTGAGGCCAGTGGTGGAAAGACCTGAAGGTAGGCCGATTCTATCCGTGGTTCCTAAGCCAGAAGCGAGAGCTGAACTCGTTAGACTGCTGCTGGGTAAACCAGAGCCCGGCATCCCAACTCCGCCGTATCGCTGATTATATCTTGACAAGCTAGCGCCTGCAAACAAAAGTAAATGTTGTTATACATCACTGTTTTCCCACCACTTGGTCCGTGTAAAATAGAACTTACGAATTTCATACAATCTTTCACCCCCCACTTAATTCCTTGGCGGGTTGATTTTTAAAATAAAAGCAGATTTTTTTAAACTTGAATTTATAACTTTAAACATAGCAAATTAAATTAAAATCGGGTCAGCGGCTTAGCCATGAAAGTGTAACAGACAGACTTCATAACATTAGAATGGATGCTCTTTGTGCTACACAACTACCTATAATAATTGATTACTCTCTTCAATTTAACATTTTATATTAAATTATTCTGAATCCAATACAAAAGGTGTGCGTGTTGGCGATGTCAGGAATCAACTTATTTAAGTTAATTTGACTGAACAAGGCACAACTCACCGGCCCCATGACTTGCAGCAGCCGATGCTTTCAAACTGGATCGCAATAATGAGTGTCTCCCAAAATCTGAATGAGTCTCGGCTCGCGGCAGCTGCTGTTCTGAGCCAGATCGCGGTACTCTTCCACCAAACCTCGTGCTGTAAACAATTTTATTAATGGGGTTAGATATTTTTTTAATTTAATTTTATTTATGTATTTTATCCAGTATGTTCAGCGATGTTTATTTATTAATAATTTTTTTGGTAACTAAATTATACAGCAATAATAAAACAGCTCCTTTCTTCCGTTATAACAAAAGGTAGTAGAGTTATGTTAGGTACGTAACGTACGTGGCATAATGTTCCTTGAATGTTGGGTTTTAAGTAGTTCGTTTTTCTCATTTGACTCGTAATTTGATATTAGCATCAATAAAATACACACAAAAAAATAAGCTTTTAATTATTTCAGTCTTTAACTTTCATATAGAAAGGTAAGTACATTTCAAGTGCTCAAGTCTTTATACTTAGGGCTACGATTATATCAAATTTATAACATGTGAATTTCTGAATAAATTACCTTGAAACATTCACAGTGTTCTCTTTAATGGACGAGTAAAAGAAATAAACTGCACTAGGTTTTAAGGAATTAAGTACAGATAAGTTTACGAGTTTTTTTTCCTTTTTAAGGAAAACAGGTTTTGGGATGACAAATAGTTATATTTCAATATTTATAACAAATTGTACTAGAAAGTTTTGAGAAACCTGCGTAGTGCGTATTTTGGACGTGTACAGATTACCCATTATTTGAGTTAAAGTTTTATCTCTGAGACGACACATATATACGACGATATATATACTAATAATGTTGGTATAATAATTGATATAAGACCAAAATAAAATAAACAATGTAATTATCTTAACAATAAAAAAATACCCCCGATGGAACCTATCCGTAATATTAAGAACAAATTGGATCACATCCGCTTTCAGACAAAAAACTTTGGACCGTATCGAAATCGGTATATTCGTTTAAGAGTTACGATGTAATAGACAGACACGAAAACGGCAAACTTATTATTACACCCGTCTTATTATGCCAGTTGTTTAAGCATTTAGAAATGTAAAAAATGTGTCGTGGTGGTTGTTACACTTTACAATAATACTCTGAAGTAACTATTATTAAATAAAAGTAGAGTGTACTAAAAACATCTGAAGGATGGACAACGGATATATACAGCTAAAGCAGCCATTACACGATATCAATATTTTACTTTAAAAATTCTAATATACCTACTATTGTAATGACAAATGACAAAATATGGAGAAACATGGGTCTATTTGTGGGTGTTTATAGCTTAGGGCAATCTCAACAAAAAATCGTTTGCCTGGATATAATTATGTGGATATTTTAAATTAAGCTCTTAGTATGAACTACATTTTAACATCATTTCAACAACGACTACTCCGAAGCAGAAGAGGAAATGTATTGTATCTATATTCCCTGTAATATTATAACAAAAATATTCAATTCTTCATTCACTTCAAACCTAGTAAAGATTATTGTATTGCCATTACTCTACACAAAAAACTTACAACCGTTGGAAAATAATACTTGATTTAGGATAAAAGTCTGGTACAAACTATTTTTGCCAATAATAAAAACAAACTTGCCTCCTTTGAAATTGATTTATTTGGGAAACAAAATATGTTACCAACAAATAAGAAATTTATATTCTTTTATCTAAAAAATAAGAATAGCTAACACGTTATCATATTTTATATCGTGCGGCATGTGATTACCCATTACTATGTTTTTATGTATCTTTTTGATTTCTAATTAATGATTTGATGAGTTTTTAAACTAAAAAAAATTGTGCTCTTGTTATTATAAACGACTTTGTACTTGATAAATAAATTGCGTTTTATTAAATACGTTTAAGCATTTTAAAGGCAGAAACGAAAATGTATACGATGTATGATGACGTCCGATTTTGAGTGACTCTCTTGAATTTATATGAAAACGTGTGGCTTAGAAACACACTTATCTTACGTGTTGCGTACGTATCCCATGCGTACGTAGATCTGTCGATCCAGATCGGCGTGGGAAAGGTGGAGGGGTCATGTCATCATATCCCACGCGTTGGACAAGGTTGTTTCTAGATCGTACGTACGCGCGACGCATCAGAAGCAATGAAACGTCGTTGGTGAAGGATCGTTACCAACAATAAAATGAAAAGAGAATGTATTGTTGTACCCTATATCTTCTATTTTCTTTTTATTTTGTAACAAAGTCATATGTTTTTCTGTCTTTAAAGTTTATAGAAATTTAACCCAAGCACAGGGTAAGTGCTAAAATAAAAATACTTTGAAAGTCATATAGATTTAAAAATAAATAAACATTATAAACCGCTTTTAAATTCATTTCCCGAATTAGAAAACATTTTACAATAAAGTCAGGACAATTTCTGGCGTCAATTGTACGTTGCATACGTGGGACAAGTTTAGTGTGCATGCTTACTCTCCCACGTCGTAATGCATACTTGGGATGCGTGGACTCAGTTTGTTCCTATCTTCATACGCTCTACCACGTGTCAGACAAGTGTGTTTCTAGATTGTATGTACGCGCGATACGTCAGACACATACAGAACGTCGTTGGAGAAGGAACGTTACCAACAATAAAATGGGAGGAGAATTTATTTCATGTACCCAATGTTTTCTCTTCTTTTTTGTTTTTTTTTCATTTCAATTCATATAAAAATAACAAAGGCAATAAACCATCCTCAAACTTATATTTCGAATCAGGAACATTGTACAATGAAGTCAGTACAACGTCTGACGTCAATTGTACGTAGCATACGTGGGACAAGTGTGCACGCCTACTCTCCCACTTCGTAATGCATACGGAGTATAGGTACGTGGGCTCAGTTTGTTTCTACCTTTACTTACTTACTTATTAACTTATTTCGTTCGTTTAAGTTATATTTTGGAATTGTATAATTTCGTATTTTTATTTAAATCATATTTCATATATCATTAAGATCAAAAAAATGTTAGTAAATACCTAGTTTTTAAAAGTTTGTGTCTATTAAATAATATTGGAACTCTAGATTTATTTTATAATGCCCAAAGATTAATGGTAATATTATGTTCCCGTTCTATTAGTTTTTAAGAATTTGATACTGTATCGTATTGTATAATGACATCGATAAATACTTAAAATAAATGAAGGAATACAAAAAAAACTATTATTCGAATAAAGGCTACCTACCTTCCACTGTCAGGTGGATAGAAGGAATGGACCTTCTCGGCCAAGCTCTCCAGTGTGTTGGGATAAGACCGTTCGTATGGCACAAAATGTGCGGCCGTCGACTTAGGTTGCTCTGTTATAACTGGTGGGGGTGGACGATAACTGAAAAGCATAATCATATTTTATTATTATATTTACTATAATTTAATATATTATATTTGACCGCTATTTTCGTCGAGGGGTTAGCTTACATGTCTAAAGTCATCGACTAACCATGAAGCTCGGGTTCAATTCCCGACGGTAGCAGGCATTTTTCTTATGAACATCTATGTATCTGCATTAAGGGAGTATTTATAAATTTGTTGTGTTTATTTGATTTGGTTATTCAGATTCAATTTATGTAATTTCTTCAAGGATATTTATTTATACTTATAATATTATTATTTTAAACATGATACATATATAAATTATATCAGTATCAATATATTTTATAAAAGCAAATGTAGGAACCAAGTCAAGATAGTTTCAAGTAATATAGAGTTCTTTAAATTGAAACGATTTTGTGTTTTGACTTAGATATAAGTAAGTGGACGTTTTCACGCCCGTATCCACGAACAGTATACGCTGATGTAGTATTGCCTACCAAGTGCAAAAAGCAAACACGATTTAACTTGGATTTATTTAATAAATTATAAATTTTACTATTCAATTTTGTATAAGCTATTAGGGATCGCTGATAAAAAGGCTACCATTAGGTTTGTGACAAATCATTTTTAAATTATTTTTAAGTGTATAAAAAATTTAATTAATAGATAACAATTAATAATGGTGTTCATGTGAATTACTGCAATCGAGATTAATTCAATAACTAAAACCAAAGAATCTTCTCGTCCGTATCCCAGAAGAACAGAGGTAAAGGTTGGCAGAGGTATAACTAGAACACACATGACTAGCCAAAAGGACATAGAACCACACTGTTGTAGGTGACAAACCTCTCGCCAACCCTACGCCTATCTAATTCTGAATAACATTGTGGTTATTTCAAAATTGAAAAAGAAAACACACGTTGAGTTGCCCGACCAGGGAGACGAACCCAAGAGTTTATGTTGTCATCGCCAACATCAGACTCCGCTAAGCCTACGGAAAGCGAGAATCATATTTACTTAGATATTAAAAAAGTATATAAAGTATATACGTTAAATGTCAATAGCGTACCTCCAGGTGGAGTGGTCGGAGGGTGGGCGCGAGTTGTAGTACAGATCCAGCGGCGTCGAGTCCGGTGACAGCGTGCCCAGCTGCAGCCGACTGCGCTCCTCTCGCCCGTCGCCCACGGGGCGCACAGTGCCGCCCGGCCCGCCCGACCGTAGCGTACCATGTCTACATAGATTTGAATTTGTTAACAAAGAGCTGCGCTAGCACAAATAGCAACGATCATACTAATGGCACGCTATGACAGCCAGTTTGACACATTACAAATAAATGTGTGCGCATCGCATGTATACATTATTTATTTAAAACAAGTAATCACAAGTTCATCAAAAAGTTGTACGAAATTTAAACATCTACTTAGGTGATACAAGCGCCAAATCGGCCATCAAAGCGTGCCCATAGTATACAGTAAAACATCACAATCTTCCAACGCAGCATCTGCCATTTGCAAAAAAAAAAAACTTATACAGAGCTAATTGATACATAATTTAAAAAAGTTCATATAGCAGTTGCAAACATTATGTTTTGAAATTTTTTATGAAAATTTCAGTTATTTTCAATGCATTCTGATGGTAGCCTTTTCTGATAATGAAATTCTACATGAAACGGTGTTCACACAGCCGTTTTTTTACATTATTATATTGCGAACAATAGCGTGGCTCTACTAACGGTAAAAGAAAAAAGTCTCCAAAAGAGAATATAGACTTAGTCGCTCTCTTCTATAATGACAGATATTGGGCTACGTGAGCACATCTGCTCATTATCTTATACAGAGAAAACATTGCTTTGAAGTGTCAAACCCCATAACCTTATTAATAATAAAACTCGTAATTGATAAAAACACCAATCAGCAAGTGGCAAAAGGTTGCAGGTGCCAAAACCTGTCTGAGATGAATTTTTTTTCTCTGAAAATATGAATGCCAGAATGCTTACTGTGAGTATAATCCGTCGACTCTGTCTCGATCCCTGTCATCATCATCACGACAGTCCCTCTTTAGAACAACGACAGGAGGCGGCTTGTGTTCGGAACGTGGCAAAGACGGTGAGCCAGGCCCTGATTTACCTGCATATATATCATGAATTTCTCACAAAAAAATGCAGAATATAAAAATATAATTTAAAAATAGTTCTGGAGCCGCTCCGCAAAATTGGCAGAGAAGCTGCAAGAACGAATAGGACACAAGTCACCCGTGTACCTGTTGCACCGTCTGCTATGCCAACTATACTAATGACGATATATATACAGGGTAACATTTTAAAAACCTGCCAAATTTTAGGATACGAGACGGTTCAGAATCGATAATAGTTTTGAACTATGAAGTTATTTAAAAATAAAAAAAAATACAAATCATATTTTTTTTCGACGCAAATTACAAGAAGCATGGATATAACGTAAACAAAGCATTCTACGACTTTGCGTAGGCTAGTGACGTCATGACTCGTACTAGGTACGGCATAGCGTGACAACAATTGAAGTATTTTAGCGGACTATTTAAAATGAATGTTTATATAAGTACATATTAAAATCATAATAAAATTAAAAATTTAGAAATTACATTAATTCAAACGCACTACTAATTTAGCCTTAACACTCATAAATTAAAATTTGGCCGGTCTTTTAAATACGCTCGGAATACGAGTATGTATCTGAAAACGTAAAAATATTTTTTTTAAAGACAAACAATATTTATTGTCGCTACCACGCATGGTGTAGAAGAAAAAAAGCTTCTAGCCGATTACTTGTAGTTTATTCTGTGTGTCCGACGAGGCGTGCCAAAGTAATGATTATTTATGGATACCTACAGGTTAGAACTAATAACGTGTGGTATACAAAAAAATATGTAAGTTTGTTAAAAAACTTTAATATTTCATTACCCACGTCAAAATGGGAATAGGTAGGTTCAGTAGGTATTTTATTTTTGCAAATTACTAGTTTTCAATTATTTGCTAAAAAAATATAAATACCATTGTTGTTTCATTCGCGTTTAATTGGTTTTCACCGAATCACGAGAACCTTTCAATAAATTAGATCTAAAGACGTTTAAATATTATCGTGACTTTATGTATCATTTTTTAAATTGGAGTTAAAACCCTATACACATAAAAAATACTTACAATTGTATTTTGTATGAAAGTATTTTGTTTTTTGTTCTTCTTGTTTTTTTTTCACATTTACTATATTGTCGAGTTCGCAAATGCTATGCAATGTGGCTACGAAATCAAGCTATTACTGGATGTTATGCGCTACATTTCGTTGTATAGCTACGAGAACCGTAGCGCTTCTTTTTCATTATTATAATATCTTTCACAAAAGAAGCTACCAGAAATAAAGTAAGTACTGGCACCTGACACCGCTATCTACGTACATTTGAACTATGGCTCATTCTGTAGCGGTGCCAAAAATAATTGTTGGAAATTATTATTAGTTTCTACACTCGATCAGTTTTCAATTAATTAGAAACCTTTAACATGTTTGGCAGAAAGTATGTACACACTAACATGTTTTGAATGTAAGTTTACTTACACTTAAACTTGGGAACAGTAGGTACACACACATCTTTATGCCTAGTCTTCAATAGACTAGGCATAAAGAAATAAGCAGAAAGTATCGAACGCCAAGTGTCACGACCACTGCACTCCTGCCTAGGGTTTTGGGCGTTCACCGCTCTATTCATACAAACACGGCATTCAGTTTCAGGTGACAGTAGTTACTTGAACTAAGTTTGTCAGTAGCTACAAAGGAAGATAAATGGATTTCGGTTATTTCTAGCTTCTATGTCAATTAAAAACTACAAATAAAAGTATTCGTTCATTTCATTATGTTTCTCAAAAAAATAAATTGGTGTATTAAAAATATTGTTTTGACACTAAAAAAGAGTTGTTTGACCCGATTTTTTTTAAGCTTAAGATATGCAATTTTGTTTAAATAAATACCTACAGCAACAAGAACTCAGTATTATTTCTTTTTCCTCATATATGAGGGACAGTATGCAATCATAACCGATCCCTCACGGGGTTGCAGGACTTATTCCTCTCCTCCGTCATTACCCTTTTTATACGAACACGCTGGCTTCAAAAACTTTCGAGACCACTACTACTTGGCCCTAGACGTCCCCGGATACCTACATCCTTATACATTCGCGTTGTACCAGGACATCTGCTTTGTCAATCTTTCATTTATCATTGTTTTTCACAAGACCAAACCAGCGAAGCAAGGTCTTTCGTATTTTAACACCAACATTTACTTTCAATCCTACTCTTTCTCGGATCTCACTGATACGAATACAGTCAGCGAGCATTACATCACAGATTTTCCGAAGCACTCTCATTCCGATCGCATTTATCGTACTCCCATGCTTCTCCTTACATACGCAACTCTGGCTTCTATACCATAACGTTAAGATAAGCACAGAAATATGCAAAGCGAGTCTAGCACCTTGACTCAAAACCTCGCTTTGAAATAACTTATTCAGCCTTCCATTCACACTATTCCCTACACACACACTCTCTTCTACATCCAAGGTGTACTTTCCACCCCCGCTTTCAAGCTTTAGAAGCACAACCAAGGTATACAAATACTTACTACATTTATATATTCACTTGTTCCAGCACTACATCAACTACAACTTTTACATCCGTTCAGACTACATCTCTTTCAAATGCCATTATTATGGCTCTCTTCGCATTCAAATGTAAACCTCTACCTTTACATTCACCTTCCATAACTGTGACCAGTGTTTGCAGCTCAAACGGAGTAAAGCTCAAGCGTACAGCATCATCTGCATAAAGCAGGTAGTTTATCGCTTAATCACCCATACGCACTCCCACATTTACAGATATTTACCTTTGAAGGTATTTGTCCAAATACGAGATAAGCAAGTGTGCTAATAACACAAAGCCCTGCTTGATGCCAATGTTAACATCAAACCTAGGCTACAATCTAAATACATAGACTGTACAGCACGCATCAGGAACCCGACTATCCCATAATCCGGCAAAATGACCCAAAGTTCCTTACGTACAACCCTATCAAACGCTTTTTCGAGATCCACAAAACCACTGAAAACCTTCTGGCCTATAGACGCTTTCTATGATGTTGCGGAACGAAAACGCCTAATCCCTACATCATGAATTCTATCTTTTAAATTAAGAAAATTTAGGGGCTTTAGTGTCTTTGGCTAGTCGTGGGTGCCCTGGTTGTGCCTCTGCCTACCTCTTCGGGGATATGGGCGTGAAGATACTTTAAGAAAATTATACGCACTTGTATCAACCATGTTAGCGACGATATGAATGAAGTCTGATACTTTAATACTAAAACATTTAAAAACGTTAAAACCATCACAGAAACACAGACTTGTACGTTATACAAACACCCGTCGGTAACAGTAACGTCGTATAACTAATCGTCGTATAATTGAACCCCAATAAAACTTCGAAAAACTAACTTCGATTACAATAAGTAGGTACACAAAAATTAAGAATTTTCCTCTATTTCACTAAGATTCCATCGTCAGGTCCTCGCTTGGTTGCAATAAGACCACCTTAAAAATACGCTTTTTAAATAAAACGTTTTTTTTTTAAATCAGTTCACAAATGATGGAAAAGTCGGTTAATATACATCATGACAAAACGCCTCCTCCTTTTTTCTAAGTCAACTGATAAGCAAACCAAAAATATAATTTCAGCATAAGTTACCTTTTCTTTGCCTCGTACACAGCAGCAACCTTCGGGGTATCGACATGATAATGACCACATCGTCCAAGGACATTCGCCTCACGTCAACCAGGTTGACTGCGAGGATTTCGTCTCCAACCTTCAGACACCCGCTGTTGTACACCGCTGACTCTAAAGCTATCCTTGATATGAACACCCCATCAGTCCTTGCTCCTCCGTCACCTTCTCGGATATATAAACCTAAAGTCTGGCCTGGTCGTTTTACGATTTCCACCAGTTGAACTATATGACGTGCATCCTGTAAAAATATTATGGTTACTTAAACTATTATCCAAAATCCTACGAATAATTTAAAATCAGTAAAACTTTAAAAAACCGAATTTTCAATAGCACGTCCAGATGTGATAATTCTTTTTTCGAAAGGTAGCTCATTTTCCCGTGGTGAAAATCCAATAATTTATTTTTGGCTTAAACCTAAGTGTTTAATTACCTTGGAAGCATGACTTCTTGAATCATGAATCTTTCCATAAAAGAAAGAAACAAATCAAAATATTCAAACAAACAAGTCAAATTGATAATTTCCTTCTTTTTTAAAAATTACGGAAGAAAATACCGACTGACCAAACATATGACATGAAATAAAATTCAAAGATGTGGTGAATGCCTGATACACAAAGGAAATCATTTTTTGCTGTGTGTTTACGAGTTGCAATAGTATTTATCCCAACTTCTAATTCACTCAAAATATACAACTTTTGAAATAATTTTGTCCAACTTTTGCAAAATAAATAAATGTATCTACACAAGTTACAAGAATTGAATATAAACTCGAAAGTGAGCAAATTTTGTGCTTGTTATATAGGTCAATAATTATAATACATAGTAATACTTTAATGGATACCAGAATAAATTTAATAAACACAGCTAGGCCCGGAAATGCAGACATTCAAATGTACATCATACAAATGCCTGCCCCCGTCGTGAATCGAACCCGAGCCTCGTCGTTGTTCAATGGAGTCAAGCGTGTACCCGTCGACCAACGAGACGGTCAAATAACCAAATTGTGTCAATTTGTATGAAATTCGTCTAGGTATCTTTTAATATAATGTAATTTATTTTTTTCTATGTTGAGTATCTTCAATCTTTCGTCCTTTTAATTTCATGAATCTTTTAATTTCATGTAATTTATTTATTTCTATGTTGAACTATTGCTATAGTACATACAGACAGCGTACTATGCACTTACATGTATAGACACTGCTACTATGTTCACCCTGCATTGTAACAAAGTCTTTAGAGGTTTTGCCCAGGCCAAGGAGATAAACTAGATCTTTGTGCAATATTAATAAATGTAATTTGTGTGTAGAATTTGAAATTTAATTTGTACATGTAGAGTAAATAACTAAAGTAATGTTACCCTACATTGAAATAAGTAGCCGCTCCTCATATTGTATCTTGGGATTTCAATATTGAAACATTAAAAATAGATAAAAGCACATCAAAGTCCAAACAATGGCAATGTCGCCATTCTTACAGTCGCTTCGATTGTTGACTAGGTTTTGCTGGACGTTGACAGGGATTCCAACCTCCACACATAGTTTTGCAGATACATTATTAGAGGATAACAATATTTCCAAACGCTACTATCGCATTTTTCAAACAAATGTGAATAGCGATGACTGCTTTTAATCAGTTGGCCGCATACCTCGTATTAACGCAAAACTCGATGCTATTATATCTCAATTATTTTTTGAAAACTGAAAGTCTTTCAGCGTACTTCCAACTCCAACCCACGACCCAATCATCATAGTATGAATCCACTTTCGTTCATATCTGTGCTGACACATTTTGAGATGACGAGAAATACATACTAGTGCTAGTACGATACTAGTACCTATTATATGTAACATTATAAAATAACAAACTTGGTAGTAATATTATAGATGCGAAGTTATGTTTGTTTATTTGCCCTTCTTTCAAGTCACAATATTATGATTTTATTTTTGCGTGTGAGAGTTCGGAAGCTGAAGAGTGACATGATAACTTTAGCGAGAGGGTGCGGCCACGGCCAACGTCTAGTTCTACAAAAAAAAAAAACTCAGTCACAAGTAAGCATTCTATACGCAGCATTAACGAAGCCATTTACCGCGTTTTTTTATGTAATGTCGTCCGCGTTAATAAGGCAGGACGGTTTCCCGTATAGAAGCCATTATTGTGAAAAGATGTGAACTGGGAGTGCGCATCCCAACAATGCCAGTCTAGATTGCGTTCGCATTCCCGCTGATCTAGGCCAGCTCTGAACAATAAGGCTGTCTGGAGAGACCTCTTTTAGCGGATTCTGCACAGTCGGGTATTCAGGTCAATGGAGCGGGTAAAATTACCTATTTTAAAGGAAAATTAAATGGTAATTTAGGATATGCAAATAACGATGAATACATTTTATTTCAAACTCTTGAACGAGCACTTTCATATGGAAATTTGAGAATCATTGCTTTCCTACCCGACTGAAAAAGTATTTTTTTCCTTTAGCCTCTTTAGCATAAATTTATATTTTTTTGTATCTCTTAATCTCCAAAAACAGCATGCTACTATAAGAAGAGTAACGAATCCATATTCGTGATCTGTGACTCACTTAAAAGTAAGAGAGGTTTGGTCTTCAAGGATCGTTGCATTTGGCACTCGTTAATATCTCTGTCTACCACGCAAGGAACTTGGTGTGAAGACATGTATAATATTTAAGTACAGAAATACAAATAAGTTAACTAATAGAAGATAGAATAGAACGTAAATTTACAAATTACAAAGACATACCTGTAAAGAGAAGAATTTTTTAGCTGCTTCGATATTATTCCTGCCAACTTGTCGTAGTTCAAGTATTCTCACTATCATCTCACCGCGTCTTTCCACTGCCTGTAAAATTAAAACATAGGAGAAAAGTTTGGAAAACGAGCTACATCATATTCATAATCATCATCATCATCAGCCGGTGGACGTCCACTGCTGGACATAGGCCTGCCCCAAATAGCGCCACAAGTCACGATCACCAGCCGATTGTAACCAGCGACTCCCCGCGACTTTGACCAGATCATCAGTCCACCGGGTGGGAGGTCGTTTAACACTACGTCCTCCGGTGCGGGGCCGCTACTCCAGAACATTTCTTCCCCATCGGTTGTCGGTTCTGCGAGCAATGTGGCTTGCTCATTGCCACTTCACCTTGCTAACTCTCTGAACTATGTTGGTTACTCTCGTTCTCTTGCGGATCACCGAATTACGGATCATATCACGCAGAGAAACACCGAGCATAGCTCTCTCCATAGCACGCTGAGCGACTCTGAGCTTATTTAAGAGGCCCACATTTAACGGCCAAGTCTCAGTCTCAGTATCTTAGAATGACATTTTATAAGGAGTATCACAGCGAACAAGCAGCTGCCTGATGGTAAGAGACAAATGAACTACGGAATGTATGCTGAACAGTATAGAATGAATTGCTGAATGTCCCGTCCGTCTGTCATATTTGTGAAGTTTATTGATGTTATCATGAAATAGTATTTTTAACAAATGATTTGTTACTTTTTGGAACAAAAATAGTCGTTGATAATAATTAAAATCAACCTTTTTTATCGCCCTTTCCCTATTTTCTTTCTACTTCTACAGAAAAAATAAGCTACTATAAACCGAACTCTGTGAATTAAGATCATGATTCCAACCACTACGATAAAAGTTAAAGTTTTTCTCCGCTTCACTGTTTTCATTGTCTGTTAGCCTTTTGACCGCCACAAGGACAGTACCACGTCCCGGTAGTAGGTAGCAGCCAGCCGGTAGACGGTCACAGGACGGCGATACAACTGCGATGTCTATAGTTCACGGTTTTCTCTGACTCCGAACATGACCCGTTCTTGTTCGCTGTCTTATCAAATAAAAAAAAAGTCTTGAAATTGTAGTAATAATATCAGCGGACAGGGTCGGTAATGGCGTACTGAGGCCGTACTCAGAGACAACAATTAACATTTAATTCGACATTAATTCACAATTTCGTATTAAAAATGTATTACTAATGGCTGATTTAAAAACAATTGAAGTGGCACGGTTTCTAAATAATGCTGCCAGATACATATTCCACAGGGACAGAGATAATGTACAGAATGTTTATAGACTATAATAAAAAAGATTTAGTGTGTAATGAAAGCTGTAAATATTTCCTATGACCTACCTCAAGCGCCGCAGCTGTCGTGGAATCGTGGTCATTTTCCACCATTTCAATTTGCCTGAATATTTCATTGCTGACACCCGATACCTGTGACATTGAAACTTATAATTTATTTTCAGTAGCTATAATCAGCTTCGGCGTAAGATAAGTAAATGTTGTAGGTAAATCAATAAATTAAATAAACATATAAATGTTATCTATAATATAAAAATGAATCGCTAAATATGTTGCTAAGTTCATAACTTCCGAACGACTGGACCGATTTGGCTAATTCTTATTTTATTGTGTTAATTATTATCAGGAAAAGGTTCTTATGTTTAGAAAAAAGCTACAGTGTCAAGGAAAGTGGGAAAATAATACTTTATGATTTCCCATACTAAACGGGTGAAATGAAGTTCGCCGGGACAGCTAGTATTTAATAACAATAAATTTACGTAAACAATTTATGTACTTGTAATACGTATCCCACATAGTGACCGCTACAGTCCATACTGTACAGTACAGGAAATCCATGCTAAACTCGAATGGCAAGGGAGCGGAGTATGTTATAGTTTTCTGTAAGGAGATCCAGATCGAGATATAGATCGACTTGGCCATTGCATGATTAAACAAAGAATCAAAATACTAGTTTTGTTAATTACAAAAATATCTACACCTGTCGTTGAGTAAACTCTTGTCATGTACATTAAGCCCTTAACTAGCGAAGGGGTCAGTCAAATATTTTAAAAATATTATTGTAAATTTTATATCACTTTACACAATACTAATACTTTTCCGTAATATTGCCTGCCTGATGTGTAGGTATATTTCACCTTAAGCGGTATAGTTATACTTTAAAAATTTACGAATGATATAGAGCTCTAAAAACTAGTAAGTTAGATATAACAAAAAATGTCAAAGTAATTTTAGCGCATTTGACATCATTTTTTCATTCTTTTCTTTTCTTTTTGCGACTACCGGATGCAAAAACAACCGAAACCGTACCGTAGTACATGGTAGGTTTGGACCTATAAACCGGGATAAAAAGAACATGAGAAGTGACGAAAAATAACCTATTATCAAAAGTATGTAACTATGGGGCTGTTACATTCCTATGCCTAAAACTAATGTTAAATTTACAGTTCAATAAACTAAGATGTATAAAAATGTTCAGTGATAATTACTTTTCGGAAGTCTGGCTGCAGCACGCAGGGCGGCGCATGGTTGGCGCGCGGGGGCTGCGGCGGACCGGGCGGTGCGCGCCCGGGCGAAGCCGTCAAATCCGGCGCCGCACGGCCATTCTCCTAATGAGAAAGAAGAAAAACTTATGTTATATTTTAATTCGTATCCCAACACAAGGCTGCAAAATATACGTATTAATGGCTCTCATTATGTCATTACATATGCAGCATGAAAATGGGTGTCCCTCAAGGTTCGATATTGGGACCTTTATTGTTCGTTGTAATATATATTTATGATTTACCGTAATATACAATATTAAAACAAAAAATATATGAACTTAAATTACTTATTTGTGGATCATATCTTAAGTAAAGTCATATCTTCTATCATATTTAAAGTAAAAACACATGAAAAATTACAAGACAAATGTAGTTAATTTTAAATTAACTACAGCTCATACTCGTAATAGAATAAGTAGGAGCAAGTGCTGTACCTATGGACGACTTTACCTGTGGACAGTGGTATTATTTCAGAAAGTATATAATACATTTATGTCTTAATTTGAACGCACACATAACGTCTAATTTAATGTAGCAACACTGATTGACAGCCATGTTGTGATTTGCTAGACAACAAGAGAAAAGGGCAACTCAACGTTTTTACCGCAAAAAGTTTTATAATTAATTTATTTTTATTTAATTTCTAAAACTACTGACATAATTGGTTCGTTTGCAACTTTTTTTATTAAATATATAGTGTTTTCGTAATTTTTCAAGGCATTCTTCTTGCTTTTCTACATAAATTTAAAGACCGATATGACCTTACTTTTTGTAGGTTAGATTTGTACCTGTGGACAAGCCATAGGTATATCAATGCAGTATTTTTATATAATTGCTTTTCAACATTGTTTTTATTTTATTTTCATTTAATGCCACGAAGTAAGACTGGAAAGACAATCTTTTATGTTGTAGGTGTTGTAAGGAGACTGATATTGAAAATGTAGAGCAAGACGTATGAAGGAATATAGATATATAGCTCGTTATTATTCAAGAAATACTTGGGAATATTATGTGGGAATTATAAGAAATATTAACAGAACGAGACAGCTTTACACGGGCAGGTATCCATGGTCAGATAGCATTGTTAGATTGATCTGACTACGTCTACTCTTTTGTGTCCTTGGTCAGACTTTTGTTATCTAACTACGGACACATGGAAAAAAATGTATCCGTGATCAGACTGTGATGTCATTTGAAATCTTCTTGTTCCGTACAATATGAAATCATAAACGAAGTGCACTGCAGCTGTAATCGAACGACCAGTTCTCCAATAAATACGCATTCAAATAGCAATATCTACAAAAACTACACATTTAAACATAGACAAGATGTTATTAATATTCGCACTACCTATAGGCAGACCGGTCTAATAATGCTATCTGATCACAGATACCTACCCACCTGCAGCACAAGAGTCGGTTGTGCCCTAGATCATATCCGTCAAGTATCCATGATCAGAGTGACCATAAATATTAGATTGGCCTGTTGGAACAGTAGGTTTCAATCTGGAGAGTGATTGGTGTGCAAGAAGAACTTGGTAATAATAAAAATATTAATTTTAATACATCTCTCAAAAATAATACCATCTTAGAATAAGAAGTAGGTAAATAGAGTTATCTAATGATAGGGTAGAGTAGTCGGTAGACTTGTACAATTATTATAGGCCTAACAGAATCTATATTTTTTTACCGTCGGCACTTGGTGGAATTCCAATGTATACACACTTTTTTAAGGTAAACTCTTGTACTTTTCCACAATACACTTTAAGTTACACTTTAGCCTACCGGTTTTACCTTTACAGCATCGTCATTTTCTTCCATAACCAGGGATTCCTGATTCTTAAATGTTTGATTAAAAAATATAATTGTACTAAAAAATAAAATAAATAAAATTGTATGTCAAATTGTAGAAAAGGTTTTGGCGCCATCGAGAGAAAAGATGGTCGAAGTTTTTTCATAATTATTGAATTTCGTGTTAATATTGAGTGAAATCAGTCAATTTTGGTGGCATTTTGTACAATTTTGTTCAGTGAAAGTGCACAAATGAAATAATCATTAAGAAATTAGCGTATCGTATATTTCCTCATTGCCGCCAAAACTCTTTACATGAGCTTGTGTAAAAAGGCCACCGTTTTAGCCAGGAGCCTGACATGACTTACTGACGACTTATGACTGATGACTAATTAAAATTAATTAAATTGAAATAAAATTTGATGCAAATTACTACTTGACTAATGGCTAAATACTAACGTGAAGGCCAAAACCTAAAGAAAGAAAGAAGAAGAATTGTATCAAAAACAAATAAGGAAAAATTTCAAAAATACAAATGATGTCAAACGGTATGAAAATGTCAGAATCTCAAATTATAAAGTAATATACGTACTACGTCAGAATATCACACGTGAGAATATTATAGTTAAATTGTCGAAAATATATGAATGAAAACATAAAATTTAATTAATAAAATACAGAATAAATTAGATAACCAGTCAACGGTCCGCAGCCCATATCGGGTGTCTAAAAAAAGTTCGCTCAATGGTCCCGACCCGATTTGGGCCTCGACTGCCGCGCTCCATTCTTAATTCCAGTTTGTTCAAGTAAACTTCGTGTATCCAAACAATTTTTTTTTAGTCTGTAGCAGAATAAACAACCCGTCGTATTAAAAAGTTTGAAGTATGTCAACATTGTAAAAAAAATTTCGGAACGAGTTGAGTTGGCATGATTTATTCATCCGTTGCGCTTTTTTCGAGTATGTGGTCGGTTAGTGACTTGAAAACAAAAAATGATGTAAAAATGTGTTAGTTAAGTGTTAAAATTATATTTTGGTAAGTGATAAACAATTTTATAAATCACTACACATCATTTACCTAGTTTTACATAAAATTTAGCGATATTTGAGTCGGTCATGTATTTATGTATGTACTTGTGACGTAACGGCCCACTCGATTTTAACTATTTCTAATTATATAATAAATTATTCTTATAAACAACATTTGTAATATGTTTACATGACATATCTACAGATAAAACATATAAGTTTTATGAGTGTCTTCCACTAAATACTCCATAATAAGAGATAATAAGAGATTAAATAGCACGTGACACTTTTTCGAACATGCAAGAATTTAATTCTATAGAGCTTGTATTGTAAAATATTTGCATGGACATTGTTGTTTTTGTAATTGCATTCTGTTAAACGTTTCATGTTCTTTCGAATAAAGTATACAGAAGGTAAATAAAATACGTTTGTTTTTAATAAGAAATGTTTTTCTTGGGAAAATTCGGAAAAAACACGGAAAGTTTATTTCACATTTTGTTTATTGCAAATGGTTTTGAGGTTAAACATACACATTTTTACGTTATTACGTAGCTTAATTCTCAAGGATTCTAAAAATATATACATTTATATGTTTTTAATACATAAATCGAAAGATATCATCGTAATACGCCAATTTTATTTTGCCGCCATTTATCGCCAAACGTGCTGGCCATCGGGCGGGAAAATCGCTTTTGCTTTTGGATTGTTGACCGGATATTAATATGAAATTAAAATTAATTGTAAACACATGTCTAAATATAAACCATTAAAATAATCATGCCACCTTAAACATTTAAAAATACAAGTTGAGTAAAGTGTAGTTATTCAAGTCTAAACAAATCGTTTAATAAAGTTGGTCTATTTGAATTGAGAATTGATTTTACTGCCTTTGCAACTAAAAATGAAGTAATTCAAAGTTACATGTTGGGTCAAAAGTATGACCCTCGTCTAATTAATGCCTACCAAAAGCAGAATCTCTTTTTTTCAAGCGCTGGCTTCTAAGATGCTTCTTTAACTTTATTGAAAACAATCTTGCCATCTGTCCGACGTATGTACCAGTATTTATTTAAATTTGATTATAAAGCCCTGATGATGCTGTTAAAGGTAAAACCGGGTTTCTATAGAAGAACTTAAAAGAGTTAAATAAAGTGAATTGTGTATAAGTATAAGAGTTTATCTTAAAAAAGTGTGTATAGGCCTAATATCCTGGGCTCTGCGTTGTCTAGACCACGGATATCTCTTACCATCACGAGACCAATGTGCTTATTCGCTGAACTCTCACATAAAAAAATATAAATAGCATCACATCATCAATCAAATCTAACAAATTAATAACATCTTATCTGTGCTCGCGCAGGCAGATCGGTTGAAAAATACGATCTGATCATGGATACCTAACAGAGTCTAACCACGGAAACTAAAATTTCATCAGTATGACCTAGAACACAAAATAGTGGACGTGGTCAGATTAGTCTAACAATGCCATCTGACCATGGATACCGGCCCCTTTACACGATTTCTTATTACAGGACAGTGAAATGTAAAGATAGTCTCAAATTCACAGAAATGAAAGAAGACGCAGATGAGGTCTACTGTCCACAGTTGTAAAAAAAAGGATTTTGCTACAGGTACAGAAAAATCCCGATGCATTTGTTTTAAATAACGATGAGGATTACTATTAAATTTTTGTTTCATAATTATAGTGTTAAGGAAAAGTGTCATATTAAGAGTATATTTATAATGTTGCGAAGTTACTAAAATGTAAGTAGGTATGCTTTTATTTTATGACATTCTTATTTGTGAAGTTTTTCGTTATAATTGTAAGAAGTTGTCTTTATTTTTTAACTATTTTTAATTATCAAACCCTTTCTCAGAGATCTCACGTCATTTTTTACACATTTCTAATTTTGAAGTTTTAATTTGTTAGTTACAAAAGATTATAAACACTGTGTCCATAGGTACAAAGCACTCGATAGATTTATTTGCACCGTCATATTATTACTATTGGTATAATATATTCATAGGTTGTACCTATGAACAGTATCCGTGTTTTCAAGAAATCTCTAACATCTTTGTAATGAAAATAGATAATCAAAAAGAGATTGTTCATTATTATAGATTATATTGTTGTGTAACAGAAGCAATAAATAGTTCAAAGAATACTGTTTTATTTTTCAATATACAACCAATTTTACATAAAAATCCGGTGAATGTCCACAGGTACTTGGCCTTAAATGGTTTGAAGCCAATAATTTAGCACTTAGTGTGAATAAGAACAAGTGCACAAAATTTGCATTACCTAATGTAAACGCAGTTAATAGTAATGTAAAATTTTAAAAAATGAAAAACTTGACTCTGTAGACATTACCATATTCTAGGCTAAGGTAGCTATAGATTCCAACCTTTAGTGGAATTCGCACATTAACCATTTAGCCAAAAAAATAATTTCAGCAGAATTTGCCAGTCGAAAAATTAAATATTTGACGGTCGTATTTTACTTTGGGGTTGAGCTACAGAATTGTAAACAATATTTATACTACAGTAAATAGCTATTCGATCTATTTACAATATGAAGAAGAGAGAGTCACTAATAGAAAAAATTAAAGATATTAAAATCATGACTTTATCATGTCAACAAATGAATGAATTAATAAATTAATATTTTTCTTTACGTACATGATACGTAAAGAAAAATATTAATTTATTTGGCAAAATAGGAAAGTCGTACAGTTTTAATACTGCAACTGTCAATTCAAAACTTAGACTCAAATGATCGTCTGATTGTTTTAAGGGTCTCTGAGTGCAAATTTAGAATAAAATTCCAGATAACACCACGTGTTTGCCGGACAAGAAGTTTAAACGTTACATTAAAAGTATTTTACATAATAAAGCATGTTATTATAATGTTATTGGGTATTTAAATGAAAAAAAAAACATGGACAATTTAATAATTTGCTATACAATGTTGAACGATTCTGTATTTTAATTTATATTGTATTATTATAAAGTTAATTAAGTACTTGACATTTTTATTGACGTAAATATACTGTCTATTTTTTAACTTGCCATTTTATCCGTCACTCTGGGTGCTACTTTACTTCAGTTTTAAATTATTTCATTGTAAATTTAAATTTCAAAAAATTAATATTTTGTACTTATTTTGAATTAAAACTTATTTCATTCTATCTTCTTATAAGCAGTAAAATTAAAACTTTTTAAAAACTCCCTACAAAACCTACATAATATTAATACCTGTTATGTTACATTATATTATGTAGGTAAGACCTATCTCGATCACTTTGCGGCTTCAAGCCAGAGGAGCGCATGTATAAGCAAAAATATTTTTTTTTTTCATTATACAATATAGAAATAGGATATACTTAGAGGTTAATGCGTATGACTGACAGTCAGATATTTTTTCATACCAGAAAGCCGTACTGTGTTCGTAATACGAGTGATGAATTCTGTATCGTACCACAAAACATTTGTGCTTAAGACAAGTTCATTGTTATAAAACAAAAAACCTACTAGCTGCCTGTTCCGGCTTTGCTCGGATGATAATTTTTTGATCATAAATTGAGATGTAAGCTATCCTATCTTTTAAGATAGATCAAACTGCACACGGTGTGTAAATTTCATTGAATTCGGTTAAGTAGTTTAGGAGTCCATCGCGGACAAACAACGTGACACATAATTTATATACATTACGATTAATATAACGGTAACATAGACGTATGTGCATACGACTGTCAAATTTAATTTATTTGCTTGTAAAATGTCACTCAAAAGGACCGATTTCGTGCCGTCGAACGCGGGCTGATAAACGGAAGTCTTACTGAGTGGATGGAAGGAACATTAGAAACGCATAGTCATAACTATTTTCTTTGACTAGAACTACACATACATACATATTATCTTCACGCCAAGTTCTTTTCGGGGTAGACTGAGTGTATCAACTGTCAAATTCTAGCTTCCTTTACTCTTTATTCCTCTTTCCTTGCAAACACGCCGTTTCAGAGAATTTTTACACATCGCCCCTCGAGTAAAACACAATCTATTTGATCATGGAATGTCGGCCTAGATCTCCCTGGATACCTATTTTTAAAGTGTGGAAAATCCCCCCGGATACCCGCGGCTCTCGGGGGAGAACAGTGGGTTATGTCGGACTCGAACCGACTAAAAACCACACTATGACCTTCGTGCCGCCCGGCTAGGAGGTAGGGTCGCGTTGGCATTCACCATCCCAAATTTCCCCGGATACCTACATTAATCCGCATTAACATTGTTTATCTGTTTTATCAATCTTTCATGTGTCATTATTTTGACATGACCGCAGCAGCGGAGTATGTCCTCTCTCATTTTTACACCTACACCTTCTTTTAATCCTGAGCGAGTCGAGGAGTCAGCGAACGTACTACAACATATTTCCGTAGCCCTCTTCTTTCGATTACATTTACCCTACTTTCATGCCTCTTCTGACACACCCATCGTTACTTATTGATAGCGAATTATGCAAAGCGAGTCTAGCACCTTGACTCAAAACCTCGCTTTGAAGTAGCTTACCCAGCACTTTTCTTGTACAGACTTTTTTCTGCATTTGCATGTAACCATAATGAGTAGAAAAGAAGAGTAGTGGTTATGTTGTTTATATTACTGATAGCGAAATGATGTTTTATAGCAGTTTATGTCGGTAGCAGGTTTTTATTTATGTAAACTACTACAGTCGTATTTCCTCGTCTAAGTACAATTGCAGTAGAACTTCTAATCACTTTTTCAATCCAATAACAATAATATTACTAATTTTATTAATTATTTCTGTCATTTTAATTTAGTGATGGAATAATTTTATATACAGTACCATATAATGAATAATATCAGTTGTTTAAAATATTTGCATGCCAACTATTTGGTAAAATAGGATTAAGAGCTTGTTTATTATTTACGATCCTCCTTAGCCTATTTGCGCAAATAAATGTTATTATTATTATTTTATTTACATTTACAATATTACTTATTTATTACATTTATATATGTAACAAATAAAAATATTAAAAACAGTCAACAGTGCTATCCTTCATGATGTATTTCCGGTAGTTATTGGTCTGGACAACCTCGTCAGCAATAGCACAGGCAAAACCTTCGATCGCTCCAAAAATATCACCAATATTATTATTATTATTAAAATGTTATTATGTTATATATTAAAATCACATTGTGGGACTTAGTGTCTTCGGCTAGTCGTGGGTGCCCTAGTTGTGCCTCTGCCTACCCTTTCGGGTATATGGGCGTGAAGATTCATAAAATGTTATTCTTGTCATAAAATGTTAATAATTCTGTTATAAGTAATTATAGTTAATACGGAATCGCTCAAAAAAATAATTGCTTTAGGTATATAGGTTATTAAATGTTCATTGTGCTATTTTTATAAAAGCAGCTTCCAATACTTAAAACATATATTTTAAGTTTTGACGTTTTCATCACGCAATTTACGAATTTGTTGAATTAGTGTTAAAAATATTTAGTGATTAATGTCAAATTTTGCCCATTAGGGAAATTAATCCCAAACAGATCTATACGTTGGTAATGGAACAAAAGTTATATTCTATTTTCGATCAGTTACATGAACGTATGATTTTTGGAAATATTATGAGAGGAGTTAATTTAACTCAAAACTACTTTACCATACGACTTAAGGATACTAAGCATTAATTTCATTAGGTTGCATAATATCGCATTTTATACAAAAAAAAATATACGTCCGTCCCCAATAAGCATTTGGTGAGAAATGGTAAAAAACACATAAAGTAAAACTAAAGTTCAACACATTACAATTTTTTTGGTACAGACAATAATATCAACTTAAGTTTACTCCTACTTTAGTCCATGTATATTAATAATACGGACAATGTCAAGCCCAAACAGCAGTAAGCGTATTGTTGTTAGTTTCACATGAAAATGGAAGTCCTCACGTGGACATACACAAAATTTTAATAACGTAGGTTGAAAAAAAAATATTAAGTATTTTTTGTCTCCAGGAAAGTATACGCCCCTAAGGTTTAAAGCCGCGGAGTCAGTTTTCAAACGTGGGAAAACGTAAGAAAATACTTAATGTTTGTTTACATCGATGACTTACTTATTGAAATGGAAGTTTTTTTGGATGTTTACTGTTCTTAAATTATTTTTATGACAAAATTGAAAATAAGAATTTTCTTTTTTTACTGCCGAAGCTTCAAATTTACTTAATACAAAATAGTGCTTCGCTGTTCTTGTATTCTAATAAACTTAACAAAATTTTATCAAAGTTACTAAGTTCCAGGAGAAGCTCTCATTACAGCCGCAAAAGATCACTATATTCAAAACTATATCTCTAATAATGCTCAAAATGTATGTCATCCAATTAAATGTTAAGCATATCACCAAGTCATCGTGTGCAACATGACAAATACAGGATGTTATGAATAGGAAGACAAAAAAAAAACAGCTAGACAAAGCAGAACGTTAGGATAAACAATGAAAACTCGGCCCAGAAAGCAAAACATGTGAGAGGTGTTCACAATTTTGTGCTTTTGTGCTTTTGAATTTAAAAGTGCTCCGGTAAATTCGTAGTTTGTTGTTACTGGTTATTTGGGTAGGGTTATACAGGTCGTGGGGTTTAACATTTAGGTTTATCGGATATTTGGCATGTACCAATATATAAATATGGCATAACCACTAATATGTTTTCTTTCTTGTTAATTATATTTCTTGTTATAACATTTAACTTTTAAATATACAATGGTAGTAGTATTATTTATTTCCAAAAATATTGTCGTAAAGGATATCAAAACTTTTTAGAGTAAAGCATTCGATAAGTTAACATAAACTTTAACTTAAACCAGACTTATTGTGACAATGGCCTACGTAACGTCATGAATAAAGCGTGGAGATATAAGCATAAATAAGTTTAACCAGTTTCCTCCCTTTTAAATGGTCATTCAAATTATGGATAACATTTTTTTCCCAACAGGGGTTAGAATTTCTATGTTGAATCGATTATTATTCGTCTTTAATTTAAGCGAATAGTAATAAAAAGTATTTTTTTCCTACACCAGCTGTATTATTATTTGCTGTTAAGTGGAACGAAGTACGCCGGGTCAGCTAGTATCATGTAAGTACACTTAACTTGAATGTTTTTCTCGTTTATCTCGGTAGTACGGCCTTTTAATAATTTTGGTTTTATTTCATTTTATTTCTTATTAATTCAAATATTTTTTAAATGAGCCCTGATATCAATTTGTTATTTATAAAAAAAAAACAGTAGAAGCCATACTCCTCCCCGGTTTTTGGAAGTCAGTTAAAAAAATTTGGAAATGTTGTAATCCAGGCACTTGTGGAAAACCAAGTTTCTTTGTTTTCATCTGCCTTTTTGATTACGCGCGTGACTATATTATAATATATAATGTACATAAGTCAATTGTACGAATGGCCAAAACCAACTTATGCTACTATGAGTACCTAAGTGGGAAATACAATTTTCATTCTTATCTATGTGTATAAAAATGCCAATTTTCGTTGTAATTTTATAACTCAAGAACCAAATGTTTAGGTTTTGTTCGGACTATTTATTAGATGGTTTATGTGCAGTTTGCATAAAATCGGTCTCGCGGTTCTTCATTTATTACATTTTTTGTAACAAAAAAATTTAAAAAATGGCAGATCATTTTGTTAATGGGTATCTTTCAGTCAAATTCAAACTTTTTCAGATGACTCCTAGTACTTGTTTTAAAAATATCATCTAATATAGTATATAAATTACGCGTCACGTTGTTTTAGTAGGTAATTGCAAGAAACATACACAGGAAATTTATTTTAGGTAAGTAGTAGGTTAAAAATCAAATGAAAACTTAACTTTTAACATAAAAAACTTAACCATTCATGAACAGTTTTACAAAACATAAAAATCTTAATAAATTATAATAATACATAAATAATCATTATAAAAATAATCATTTTGGGCTTAAAAGGCCATGACTATACAGTCCAAGACAAGTATCAAATCAACTTGAAAACTGTACTTGCATTTACAGAGTAACTTTGAAAGGTCTGGCCAAATATTAACATAAAGGGGGTGTATACATATCTTCACGCTAAGTTCCTTACGGGTAGGCAGAGAGCATCGAGTGCCAAACCTCACGATCCTGACAAACCTGTCTGGCTTCCTTCACATTCATTACTCTTTTCATACAAACACGCCGGTTTCAGATAAAGGGGGTATAGGCTTAAATAGAAATGCATTTTTAAATATTATTGCCAAATTGTAATATTTACTTTTGAAACCATTTACCTTTGAATGCGGATGGGGTCGGTGGAAACCAGTTTTATGTTTTGTTAATGTTATAACCATTCATTTTGTCCACCAGTCACTAATTATTATGTTTAATCGCCACTCTATCAAGCAAACTTAAAGACACAGGACTATCTACCTAAATAAAAATCTCAATGTTTAATTGCTCAAATCATATTCATATATTAGAGCGCACCATATATTGTATGTATTGCACATTGTGTTAATTTTCCCCTGTGTTGGTCCGGGCTCCATTGAAGAATAGACCATCTGCCTTCCTTGCCAGGCATCACGTAAAAGGCGAGCATAGGCTTGCCGTCACTAACACCGTGACATCTGACTAGGTGGTAGAGTTTAGTAGCGACTCGCTCGGATTGGTACCACCGCCTTACCTATTTCTGCTGCCATAACGTCATGACGTGTTCCGGTTCGGAGGGTAAGATAGTCTTTGAACTTACTTTTGCTCGAGGCCTAACATCCCGGCCTCAGGTTGGCAACGCACCAATACCACCTTTGGTGTCTCTTAATGAATGAATATGGCGGCGTGAATTTCTTAACATCAGGAAATCCGCCTGCTTGTTTGCCTTCCAATATCATAAAAAAAATAATAATAATAGAATCGCCTCTGTGGTCTAGCGGTTCAGTTGTTGGACTCGACTGCATGAGGTCCCGGGTTCGAATCCCGGGTCGGGCAACAAAAAGAAAATTGGGTTTTTCCAATTTTCTAATAAAAAAAATGTTGCTCGGGATAGGATATGTGCCCGGTTGGCGATAGGATTGCCACCTATCACATTGTGGGACTCAGTATCTTCGGCTAGTCGTGGGCGCCCTGGTTGTGCCTCTGCCTACCTCTTCGAGGATATGGGCGTGAAGATACTTTAATAATAATAGATGCACCCCCTTTATTCATACGACTAAGTACTAATTCCAAATGTATTTTAACTTATATAACAAAGCAATTAAATGTACATTTTGCAGTGCTAAATTTTGATATTAGTTAATCATAGGATTTGCTGTTTAGGATCAATTCAGACAAAACAGGTAGTGTTAATGTTAGTGGGTTAGACTCAGTCAATCTGACTAGATTATTGGACTGGATAGGCTACTTAACAGCTTAACCAATTTTATTCGAATTTGCACACCTCAAATTATAATCGCGATATTATTTTATTGCAAATTATTTGTTTTACCCGACACTACAAAATGAGATAACGAAAACCTTAGCCACAGCACCGCGTCCTACAGTCTAATACATTGGTGACAACTGATAACTGAGTACCACAACATAAGAAGAGCAAAAACATAACATTTTAAATATTTTAGATTATAAATCAAATGTGAACCCTTTACAAAATTCTTTTGTATCTGTAGGAATGCGTTAGATTTGGCGGTCGATGAAGGGCGGGCGAATGGAAGGAGGGGTGGGGTCCCTGACCCACTTCCAGGCCCGCCGTACGCACGAGGTCACTGTACTGCAGTTGCAAGACTCCGCAGAGCTTCCTGGACGATCTCAAATTGTGTTCAATCATAAAAGAACTTTACCCCGTGCTTAAAGGCTTTAATAATGTAAAATACATTTACGTTGTTTAAAAGCTTATATAATGTAAAATTGTGAAATGTGGCTTATTTACATATTACGTACAATGAGTTTTACAACTTATACAATATACAGCAACAACATTTTATTTTATTTGAGCCGTACTTATAATTACTAATAATATTATAAATACGTAAGTTTGTCTGTTACGCTTTCACGGCTAATCCGCTGGACTGATTTTGAATAAAATTTGATATTCATATAGGTAAAGTATAATATAAATAGGTAACTTTTTCGAAAGTCAACCCGCAAACGACTGTAATGGGGGATTAAATATAAAATTTAATCCCCCATTATTACGCTGATAAATTCGCGGGCAAATAGCAAGTTTAAAATATATCCCAATTTACAGAAACTACTTTCAAATTCTGAATTGAAAGGAAAAGAATTCGAAATGAATACTTATACAAAAGAATACTCTTCTTAAAAGCATATTGTTGTTTTTATACAAAATATTATTCTTTCACTTTTGTTTACTTTTTGGAGCTGTTAATTTTGTTTTGAATTCACAATTTCCTTTACAAGAATAACAAAGCAAAATAGGAACAAGTATTTCCATATTCGATAAGTTCTGAAATAATAAACGTAACAAATTTCCATTTGTCCAGAAACCCCATAAAATGTATATAAACGTTTTGAGAATTATTGATATTTCTCTTTGGCTTTAAGGTTTTTGTACAATTTATAATTACATATTATATATAAACACTATCATACACTCGTAAGATAGTATCAAAGCAGTGTTTTATGAAGGTAACACATTTTTATTGTGTTACACTTTTCAACTAAAGTGACAATTAATAATAGGAACAACAACAAAATATTTAATCTTATTAAGAACATACAACAACAACAACAACAACAATAACTCTTTATTGTGCACCAAATACAACGAAATTACAAATACATTATAATAACTTAAACTAAGAAAATACACAAAGGCGGCCTTATCGCCAAGGCAGCGATCTCTTCCAGGCAACCCTAAAGTATGGAACAAGATTTCGTGAGATACTATACAATGGTGCTCTTAAAAATATAAAAATGCATCTGATAATAGACGTCACAAATCATTCTAAAAGCTTGTTTTAATTATAAGTATTTAAAACAAACGAGAAAAGTCAAATGCAAACTACATTACAATGGCTGTAGAAAGTGACGCTTTAACATACTTTTGAAAATATGAATATTTGGAGCTTTCCTGATATCTACGGAGAGAGAATTCCAAAGCCTCACTGCTTGCGAAGTGAAAGAACGGCTATAGTGTTCGAGAGGGAACTTGGAGAGGACAATTATCACTGGACCTGAGGAATTTTACCTCACTGTTACAAAACTTAAATCTCTCCTTTAAATAAATAGGCGCAAATGGATCAAAGAGAATGGAGTACAAAAGGGAGAGGATATGACAGTTCCGGCGAATGTTGATAGGCAACCACTTGAGCTTAGCACGAAATTCGGAAACGTGATGATGAAAAACTGAATCTGACACAAAGGTTTTGAAGACGTTCGAGTTTATTTATTTAGTCAACAGTGAGATTTACGTAACTAGGGTCAGCATAATCTAAAATTGAAAGTAGTAAGGAATCAGCAAGCATAACATACAAAACTGTTTTATTTTTAAAGTAAGTACTTAATGACAGATACATTAATAATGTATGCATTAAATTAAATAAACGTAGTCAGAGAAAACAGAATTAAGCAAGCAATACGATACAGTACATCTGTGAGGGATTTTTCACCGAGAAGAAGCAAAGATTACCTTTTTTTGTGTTGGAGCACCGAATTAATTAACACAAGCTTAAATTTTAGATGGAGGTTCAGAAATTGTACCATTTTCACGTTCAGGGTTAAATATTAAACTCAGTTAGCTTCTAACTACGGCTAAATCACTTTATATTTGACAGTTTAACTCATTGTTAAATTTAACCTAGTAACATGCAAGTGGCCCTTAATCGGTTAACATACCTGAAAAACATGTAGAAATTGGACATACAACCTACTTATATATATATATACTATACTATACTCCTTGTTGGAAGTCGGTATTTCGTCCGTACGAAAATCTAGAGCGTATTAAACAAGTACGTAATAAATATAAAATATATCGTTAATTTGATAAAATATCAAATAAACTTTGCAATTACTGTGTTGGTACAGGTACATTAATCAACAAAAGGAGAAGGCTCGCTAATGAGGTTATCAAACACAAGAACCAAGATGTACCTATTTCCCATTCTCCCTTTCTGTAGGGAAAGTTATGCCCTCTTCCTAAAAATTCTTATCCATCTTTTTTATAACTTGACTTTCTTTTTGTTAATAGTATTAGCAGCCAAACTATTAGAACTTTAAAACACGAGAAGGTTTTTTTATAACTTGTTTCTATTTTTTTCAATTTTAAATAGTTTTATAAGGCAAAAAAAATAATCTCCTAATAAAAAAAAATAGTCGAACATAGACACTGAAGATGGTAGCAGTGTAATGCTAAATTAAGGTTGAGATGTTAAGCCCCAGACCAAGAAGCACGCAGAACCACAACGTTTGGTATCAATGGGCGATGCGTTTTATACTATCAAAAATACCTTCCGCTTATTTCACAAGTCGTCCCGTAAAAAAATGCAATTATTTTTTCATGCATTTCTTTCAAATTATAAAAAAAAACTATTTGTAAAACTGATTTTAATTTCACAGGGAGAAATCCTGTTTTTGTCCCATTAGTGTTTTTTGTTATTATTACTGCCTCTACGGTTTAAGAGTCCGATGTTGACGTTAACTACACTGGGCCCCGAATTTGATTCCCGGGTCGGGCAACTCAAAATATGTTTTTTTTAATCTATAATAAAAGCAGGGTAGTTCGGGATTAGCTATATACCCAATCAGTATTAGGTTCGCCACCTAACACATCGTGACACTTAAGTTCTTTCGGCTAAACTTTGGTACCCTGGTTGCACCATACAATATGAAGACAAATGAGTACTTTTGCTTACCCATCAAGCACAAAAACAAGATCCGTCATATCATTGGAAGAAATTAAATAATCAACAGCTACTTTGCTTGAAACGCACCCAATATATACAATGCTAGTGAAATAACAATTGTATCATTTCATTGGACGTGACTTTTCCCTGTTTGTTTGTAAAGCAATAGCATCACCTTCAGAACCCGTTTTTGTAACGAACGCTCCTCACGATTGTAAAAGAATCCCTACACGACAGCCTTTCAATCACAATTTTAAATACAGCTTACGGAACGGATATATCTCGCTTCCGTAGCTCATTATAGGAATTGCATAACAACGAGCACTGACTTGAATATTTAGGTACGTAAACATAATGTGAAGATGTTGGAAAGTCGTTTGAGTTGAGTTTTTGAAAAAATACCTTTTTTTTGCGTAATACTATGAAATTTTGACTTATTTCAAAATAAAAAATCTCGTTCTAATTTCAGAATAGATAATTAAAAAATATATTTTTTGAACTATGTAGCCCGACGGGTTAACATAGACTACTACTTTTTTTAAGACTTATTATAATATCGGGTAGTTATGAAAATGTTGTACTGGCAGCGGTCTCCGATATAAAATTACATAGTTCCGATAAGCGGTGTAAAGTTTAGCAGAAGAAAAAATAATTATACTAATAAATGCATTTTGATTGTCCATTCAAAATAAATAGAAAGCGGCAGGCGCCGGAAAGTGCAAGTCGGACTCGCCCACGAAGGGTTCCGTAGCAATAAGTAGTGACATTACCCAACAAAACCTTAAAAAAAATTTACAATGATTACGGTTAAATACGATATATGACATAGTAAAAAACTATTTACTCGATCTCGTTCAAACCAATTTTCGGTGGAAGTTTACATGTATTTTTTTTAGTTTTATCATTCTCTTATTTTCAAAGTTATAGGGGGATCTCGTAAAATAAGTTAGAGAGTGTCTCACGAGCAAACTATTCAATTTGTTGAAAAAAACGTTTGAGTTTCAGTATGAGAAACCCCAAAAACTTATTGTTTGTTTTCTATTGAGTGAAAATTTTAATGCGGTTCACAGAATATATCTACTTACCAAGTTTTAACAGTACAGTTACAGTTTTTATAGTCTTAGAAAAAAGTGGCTGTGACATATGGACGGACAAACAACACATCCTATAATTTTTCACTGATTTTGTTTTGTTCAATCCTAATAAGTTATGTCACTTCTAAATTGTGTAGTTTTCTGTTAGTGAATTAAGGAGGGCCACTCACTTGCTTGCTGTATTTTGCTGTACAAAAAAAGTTTGCCCCTATAAACAAACAAAATTTACAAATAAATTTTACTTTTCTATAACATTAGTATAGATTTGTGTGTTTTAGCCTCTATCAGATTAATCTGTCTATGTATTTTTTTATTACGCATATTCCGGAATAGGAAGGCAGAGGCACAAACAGGGCACCCACGACTAGCCGAAGACACTAAGTCCCACAATGTGATAAATGGCAACCCAACCCGGCACGTACCCAATCTCGGACAACGTTTTTATTTATTAGAAAAAATTGTAAAACCGAATTTTCTTTTGGTTGCTTGACCCGGGAATCGAACCCGGGACCTCATGCAGTAAAGTCCAACGATTTTATCGCTAGACCACAGAGGTCTCTCTCTCTTTCTCTCACTCTCTCTCTCTCTCTTTCTCGCTCTCTCTCTCTCTCTGTCTGTGGCTCTGCGTATTTGTTAACTATTGCTTGTATTGAGATTGAGCAGTTTATTGTAGTAATAAGTATATATATATAAGCACCCTTGTACACCCTGCGAGTATGATGACTTTGAATTTAGAATGGAAGAGATCCTATTTAAAGTGTCTAATTCAAGGAGTAACGTTATTATCTGTGGTGACTTCAACATAAACTCATCAGACTTTTACGCTTAAAAAAATGAAAATAAATAGTAATCAGAGAGCTTTTAGTCAATGGGCAACATTGGGTATTCATAAAAGTAGGAAAAGGTTATATGAGTTGTATAATGAAAGAACTTTCAATTACAGAATATTTAAAGAATATTTAAAAAAATATTCCAATTTTTTTAAAAAAGCTTTTATGTTTGCAAATTCTATATATCTAAAAAGTATTGTTAAAAATTCAACAAATAAATTAAAGCTACTTGGAATATTACTCATTTACACGTTTTTTGGAGTTAACACTTGTCTACTTATCACACACTTGTATACTTATCTACTGTATACTTTATTTAATACTTTCTGTTACTTTCTATCCAACCGGTTTCACTTTTTACAGTATCATCAGGGCTTTGAAACTTTTTTATCTTTAGTTTGTTTCAAATGGCGTATTTCTTGATCTAATGAAACTTAGTAAAGTTATACCTGTATTTAAATCTGGAAGTTCTTCTGATCTCTCCAACTACCGACCTATCTCCATTTTGCCTACCCTGAGTAAAATCTTTGAAAAAAAATATTGAATCAAATGTTACTACATTTTAATAAATTGGGATAATTTCATAGAAAACAGTTTGGTTTTACAAGGGGTAGATCAACAGTCGATGCTGGTGTGGAATTATTGAGAAAATTTATGAGTGTTGCGAGGATTCTCAGGATGCAATCGGTGTGTGTGTGTGTGTGTGTGTGTGTGTTCTGCGATTTGTCCAAAGCATTTGATTGCGTAAGCCACGATACATTCATCAGGAAACTGCGCCATTATGGACTTAGAAATAAGGCACTCGATCTTCTGATTTCTTATTTGAATGGGAGAATTCAGAAAGTCGTGATTAACGGTGAAAAATTGACAGGTGCTTCTGTTACAATGGGTGCCCCCCAGGGCTCTATTCTTGGTCCATTTTTGTTCCTTGTATATGTTAATGACTAACATTACTACGTACGAGACTAACACAAAATTGTGTTGTTCGCGGATGACACTTCACTTATATTTAAAGTGAAAAGACAACTGGGTAAGTATGACGAAACGAACAATGCTATTGCAAAAGTTGTACACTGTTTCAATGTAAATAATCTTTTTTTGAATGAAAAAAAAACTAATTATATTACATTTTCAATGCCAAATGTGGAGCAAGTAGATACCAACGTAAACTAAATGGGAACAAGTTGGACCTGGTAGATTCTACTACGTTTTTAGGAATAACTATTGATAAAAATTGCAATGGGGCTCGCACATTGATAAACTTGCAATAAGGTTAAGCTCAGCAGCTTAAGCTGTTAAAAAAAATGAGACGATTAACTGATGTTGAAACCGGTAGGATGGTTTATTTTAGTTATTTTCACAGCATCATGTCATATGGAATTCTTGTCTGGGGGAGTTCTGCCGAAGTAAATACTATATTAATTTTACAAAAGAGAGCCATAAGGGCAATTTATAACCTAGGCCCAAGAGTTTCCCTGAGAGAAAAATTCAAAGAGATCAAAATTCTGACTGTAGCAACCCAGTATATTTTTGAAAACTTAATGTATGTTCACAGAAATTCAAGTTCATTTAAAAGAAATTGTGTGTGAAAGAAAGAAACACTGTGTCAATACAAGGAATAAAAATAATCTTGCTGTGCATGTGTCTCGTCTCCACAGAGTAAGCCATTCTTTCATAGGCCAATGTATACAGTTCTACAATAAACTTCCCAATTATATGAAAATAATAAATTTAAGAAATGTGTTAAATGTAAATTAAACGAAAAGGGTTATTATACCATTGCCGAACATTTAGTTGATAAGACGGCTTGGGTTAAAATGCTCCTCAGATCAATCTCTTACAAATATAATGTATCATTACATTAATTTTTGTAAACATATTTAAAAAAAAAAGACAAGTGCCCCACTAAGTTTTTTGCCGGATCTTCGCAGTGTGCGGCTATTGCAGTGCAGTGGCAGTGTGTGCCGATCCAGTGCTATTTATTATTATATAGACGTGTCACAGGTGCCTCTTGTAGGTTTACGTGAAATAAAAATTTATTATTATTATTATTAACTTTAATTACAGAAGGACGGAACCAACTGTGTTTGAGCACCATATCCGCCCCGAGTCAAACAAGCATAAAACTTATTATACATATATACAGGTTATTAAACATTTATTATGAATTTTCTCATTAACAGTTTCTAACGGACACTTACTGATTTAAATATTCTACAAAATTAAAACAGAGATTTTTTTTTGACTCAGACAGGATTTGAACCTGTGCCCTTTCGTCTCAAGCCGACGAATACTCTAACCATTTAAATTACCGAGGATTCAAATCCTGAGGTAATTTTTTATTCCTTTCTTAACCGTTTGCGTAAGTAGTTATGTCTTATATAATTACGCGTAAACGGTAGAAATACAAAATACCTTAATATAAAAATAGTTGAAAATCGCGATTTAATTCATGTCAGAAATCAGAACTATTTTTGTATTTTCCTAATCTTTATATACTGTCATATACAAACATTTTTCACCTGTTCTGAATCGACAATTTTATTTTATTTTTAAAAACTTTAGACCAGTAGATAGACCTAAGGATTCGGCTAAAATAAAAAGGCTAAATATAAAAAAAATCACTTTATTCTAATATGTTATAACTTAGAAGGCTTTAAAAATATGCATTGCTTGAATTTTAAAAAACTAATCTATTTGACAAATAAATCTTTTCACTGCTATTGACTTCAAATGGCTTTGCTTTAAATATTTATAAACAAAGTTTTCATAATAAATAATTAATAAAATATGTTATTGTTAGAGAAAGTTGCTGGTTGACCAGTGGAGAATATCTTTCTCTCGAACAAAATCAATTGAATGAATGTTGTAGGTATTTCATAATTAAAGCAATCCGTGAAAAGTTCTTCCCTAACCATTCCAAAAATATCATAAATGCACAACGTCAACATTCCTGGACTGAAACCCGTTGATTATTTTTTATGGCATATCTTTAGTTTTGTACATCTGTTGTTACAATAGACGTATATTAGATATTAAACTATTTAGTTTAATATCATGACATGATATTATTTTGAGTACTCATTTGTGCATGAAATACAGTATATTGTTAAAACAGCGTTTGTATTACAAATTGTTTCTATACACTTCACTTAAGCTTCTTGTTCATGATATTGGAAAGTAAGAAGCGGATTTGGTGATGACAAGAAGAGCACTTCGCCTTTTAACAGCAATAGTAATAAACCTGGGGCTTATGATGCTAAGGATCTCTAATCTAAGGATTAGGATATATATAGGATAATTTAAGGATCTAAGGATGAACATACCAATTGCGGCCACTGATACATTGACGAAAGGAATGGGTAAGGCGATGGTACCAAACTTAAAGGGTCGTCGTAAACCAACCAATCTTTCAAAGAATCAGTCGCCTCATATTCTAATTAAAAAACATATACTCTAAGGTTAAGGTAACATAAGATATAGTCTTCATTATAACTCACCTATTCCAGCCTGAAAAATTAACTTTAACCTAGGAGTAATTTAGTCTACGTTTATGAATAAGACGGTATAGGATCAAAGCAAAGAAAAAAAGTTAAATAACAGAAGCCATACTCTTATGTATATACATCTACGTGTATTGTAAATCCCTCGGCGAAAGTAAGTACAAGAATCTTGAAGTGTTTCGGCGGTGGTTTGAAGGGTCAGCGCCATTGTTTAATCTTTTTTCCCTTTTATCCCAATCCTTTGATCCTTTCATTATTAAAGACATTTCCATTATCATTTTCGTAGACTTTTTTCTTTGAATTAGCTGCGGAAGCCAGTGCTAATCATGATTTTATTTTTTAGATTTATTTAAATTTTTACTTGTTAATTTTTTTTAAAATCGTCTACTTTACTTTCTTATAACTCAAAAGATAGAAGCGATTATTCTTTTTGGGTTAGAAATCCTTGTGATTCTAAGTAGACTTGTTTTAAATCGACTGCTAAAAAAACGTCTTAATGGACTAGAATTTTCAAAGATTTGTTAGAAATCTGGTGTTTTCATAATTATGTACTTAAATATGCAGGGTTTCCCATTAATAGTGCACGTGCGTGTGCGTGGGGG